>VYZW01018381.1:10945-60079 GCA_013401315.1 Balaeniceps rex | reverse complement strand
CGATCTAGAACCCCCCCACCCCCTTTTTAGATGGTTTTATCTGTTGCTTGAGCTTGGAGTTGAGCGGCACCTTTTTTCCCTCTTCGCTCAGTTATTTTCACATGTTCAGTTTTTGAAAGGTGATTTTTAGCAAACACCAGCTTTTTCACAATGCTGTTTAAGCTGATACTGGAATTAGCACTCAGCATGAACAACTTGTAATTGGAGTCAGACAGAGAAATTGAAACACAGGAGCCTTTTGTCTTTAAACTGACTGTGACTGGTGGTGGCGGCGGCTGCATTTCGATTGTTGCTCCAAGAGCAACAGCTATGTGGCTGATCCGAGTCTAGCTTAGACTTAACTCATTACAGTATTATGTCAACTCTTGCTTTACGAAACAGTTCATAGCCATTTCAAGAGAGAGCTGAGGTGCCGGCATGGACACGGTTAAATTCAACAGGGTGGGTGTGTTATGTATTGCATTTACAGCTCTGAACAGGAGTGTAGGGAGCTTGAGGCATGGAAACAACTTAAGGGATTAGCAAAATGGTTGATTGCAGTGTGGAGGCTACCTGATGTGTACACAGGCTTACTCACTGTAAACCTCGTGAAACTGTTTGTGTTCGTCTGCTGGCTTTCACTGGCATGGACAGATATGAAAGGTGGAAGATAAACTGAATATAAAAAAGCCACTGATGGAATCAGATGCTGCTGTGGGATGATTGAGTGTTTTGATGGTTTGTTGAGTGCCTCAGTTTTTGGAAGTACACTTGAATTCTCTCTGCTCTCTTTTTTTTCAGATTTTGATGTGTCCAGAACATGAAATGGAGAGGGTAAACATGTACTGTGAAATCTGCAGAAGGCCTGTTTGCCATCTTTGTAAACTGGGTGGATGTCATGCAAACCATAGAGTAACAACCATGAGCACTGCCTACAAAACCCTTAAGGTAAAAGTAAATATTATTGGACCTGGCCTTAAGAAGGGGAAGAGTACTGAGCTTCTGCTGTAAGGGCAAACTCCTTCTGGCAGGAAGCCGGGATGTGTGTGTAGAGGACACTGAACTAGTCACGAGGCATGCTGTTGTGCAACATCTGTTACTGTATATTTTGGTGTGGCATAGTGCAGCTCTGAGAAACTAAACTCTACTTTCTATGAGGCTCAAAACATAACCCCTTAAAAGTGCTTCCACCTTTTTTTAGCCAACTGTACAGCAGTACTGACCAATGCAGAAGGTTTAAGCGGTTAATACTTAACAATCTAGCTTTTACCCCTGGATGTTCAGATAGTGTCCTTGTGGCTTGGGTTAGCTGACACTTTAGAAGCACTCCTGGAAAAATTGCCTCTGAAGTACCTGTTGGGACGTTGTCTGTTTCTGAAGTTGCATAACTGTTAATTCCCTAAGCACAGTACAACAGGGAAGACTTGCAAACATTGCTTTGTCATTAAAGAATGATTGTGGCTACCTCCTCTTCTTCCTTTTCTTCCTCTCTTGCTCACAGGGGGAAAAAAAAGAGAAAGACCAGCCCAGCCTGCCTTGTGCTCTTTGGCCTCCTCAGCTGTTTGCAAGGCTTTTCCTGTACAGCTGTTAACTCTTGCAACCAAGGAGGTGCAGAGACACTCATAAGTTTGTGCTTTGAACTGCTCATTTTTCTAGCAAATCTTACTACAAATGAGTTAATAACTAACAAGGCTTTTCTGTAAATTTTAGTAGTGTCCTGAAGCCTCACGTTCCTAGCCTAAGAGAGTGTGACTCCTGTGCCTGAGGAGGAGTGAGCCAGCTGAGGCTGTTACCTCTTGTCCTTAGAGGCTGTGCCCCAGCTCTGCTCACAGCAGTGGCCTGATGTCCCTGTGCAGTCATCGCAGGTCACCGAGCAGTTCTCCTCGGTGTTCATAATTGGTGGCAGGCTGTTGTCCTTGTAACTAGATAAACCGAGCGCTAGCTGGATGACCTGCCTGCACTGGTTGTCAGTTTGGGTGGGATGCCCTTATTCTGCCAGCTTGCTGTTTGATTTTAACAGGAGAAGCTTTCGAAAGATATTGAGTACCTCATCAGTAAGGAGAGCCAGGTGAAAGCTCACATCACACAGCTGGATCTGCTGCTGAAAGAAACAGAGGTAAGAGTGGCTTGCAGGTTGTCTGGGGATGGCCCTTGCAGGGACACAGCAGGGACTCGAACTGTTTTCAGTGAAGTGTTTCCAGTCCTTTTGGTTTTTTTTTCAGTTAGCCAGTAAAACAATTTCTGTACAGTTTGCATTAGTCCTGAATCATACATGGCAAGAACTGGTCCTGACAGTGTGGGAAATTTGGGCAGCATACAGAGGGAAGTTAATTTTTGGGTGCTGCCATAAATTTAACTGACATAAAGCTTATTTGGTACCCTAACCAAAGAGAGGTGGGTTAGACTTACAGCTCTTGTGTATTAATGGTGCTGCACAATTTACAATGTCTGTTTACCTTGAGGATGTTGCAGTAAAGTCAGAATTAAGGGCAAAATCTCCCTGCAGAAGAGTCAGAGCTGAGGGCATTCTCACATACAAGCTGAAAAACACAATGACAGAAATTGCAGGAGCTCCTGGCCCTGCCCGTATCTTGATACGGACTGTCTTCATTCTTTGTAGTTCCTTTTATCCAGGGCACTAGTCGGAGGTGGCACTACAGTTCTGACAGTGTATGTGAGAAACTGGGCTGGACCCCTGGTTCAGGGTGATTGGGGAAGATGGAAGAGCACCTAGCGCTTGAGCATGAAGACTTTAGAGACTGACCTGCTTTTATAGTGCTTTCCCATGAGCTGTTTGGACAAATGCCCTGCAGAACTCAAGACATAATCAGAGGAATACTTTCCTGCTCTTCGTTCTTTGTGTTAAGATAGTAAATGCTTACTAGCTTGGGTGCAGCATTGATCATGTTTTTAGTGCTGAAGAGCATAACAAAGCCCGTTAGTCTTGTCTGTCAAACAGATGACTAGATTGCTATGATATCTTCAGCAACCTTATGTATGTTTCTGTACACAGCTGTGGAGTCTGTCTAAAATGTCTTTTGTTCCCTCCTAGTGCAACAGTGAAAGAGCTAAAGAAGAAGCATCTCAGAGTTTTGAGAAATTATCTCATGTCCTGGAAGAGAAGAAATCTGCAGCTCTTAGGGCAATTGAAGCTTCTAAGAATTTAAGGCTGGAAAAATTGCAAACACAAGCAGAAGAATATCAAGGGCTCCTGGAAAATAATGGCCTTGTAGGATATGCTCAAGAAGTGCTTAAAGAAACTGATCCATCTTGTTTTGTTCAAACAGCAAAACAACTTCATGTCAGGTATGTTAATTATCTTCTGTTTGAAGTAGAGGTACTGTTCCAGGATGGCTGGTCAGCCATATTCTTTTGACACTTGCTGGCAGAGTACTGAATGCAGTACCTTGTATTGCAGAGGCTCAGAGATGGTCCTGGTACGGTTCAGCAGAAATTACTATGCTACAGAGTGCGTTAAGCAGCAGCAGCACACAGGAGGGGCTCTGCCCTGTGACGTGCCTAGCCTTGTTCAGTAGGACTGCAGTGGAAGGGTAGCCCATGCAGCTCGCTGCACGTTCCTTTGCTCAGAGATTGTATCGGGTATTTGCAAGTTAATCTAACAGGTCTCTTCTGGCTTTAAACTCTTTGATCTTAATAGTTGTTCTCCATTAGTGCTTCACACCTATTTTGTTCTTTGAACATAATGCCCCAAATTGTTAAAATGGTCCACCAACTGAACTATTACCTGTTTATTATCTTTACACTGATGTACAAAAGGTCTTTAAATTTTGCATTTGAATTCTGTCTAGAGAGACAGAAATTCATGGGAGACATCAGTAAGTACATAAAACCAGAACTTTTTTAAAAGCAAAACCTAGTTTTTTTATTTTAAGGAACGCACACATTCCCTCTTCTCTCTTCTGCCATCCCTCTCCTTCTGTGCTTTCAGAGTCCAAAAAGCTACTGAATCTCTGAAGAGCTTCAGGCCAGCAGCTGAAACTACTTTTGAAGACTTTGTGCTGGACATAGCCAAGCAAGAAGAGGTCCTTGGTGACTTGTCCTTCCATTCCAGTGGTAAATTGTGAGACCATGAGGTCTTTCTTGAGTTATGGCTTTAAGGGCTTCTCTGGAAAGACACAAAACTTAGGCAGGGCTGCAGTTGCAGACCTCAGTCTTATGACTTGCATTGTCCCTTCTGTCTCCATGATCCACCCAGCATTTCCTGGCAGCAATGCTAGCTTCAGCTTTGATAAAGAAGCTAAAATGCCATCACATTCAGTACCAGTTTACATTGGCTTCCAAAATATTGTAGTTGAGTAATACTAGGTCCTCCTAGAAGCTTTTTGTTGCATGACAGAAAAGAATAGGTTCTTATATGTTTTTTTAGCTGCCAGCAAAAATAAATAACACAACTTTCAAAGTAAAAACAGAAAGTAAGGGATTTACTTAAGTGCGTGAACATCCTCATCTGCACTCTTTAACTGAATGAGTCAGATTTCTCCCCCACCCAGGCACTGTGCTATAGCCAGTCAACAAAGGGCTTGTATGGTTAATTCTAAAATACCATGTATCTAAATTTGAGGGGTTTTTTCTCCTGAATCTCTGGCGTTCCAGGTCTAGAAATACCAGAAATCAATGAAGAGCAGAGCAGAATGTACAACAAAGCTCTGATCAGTTGGGACTGCCCTGGGAAGACAGACTCAGCTGATATCTATGTTCTTGAGTATCATAAACTTAATAGAGAAGAGGAGAGTGTGACGTGGCAGGAGATTGAAGTTTGCAGCAAGAGCAAAGTAATATCTGATCTTGATGACGACAGCAGCTATGCCTTTAGAGTTCGAGGATATAAAGGGTCCATCTGTAGCCCTTGGAGCCGAGAAGTTATTTTGCGTACACCTCCAGCTCCAGGTATTTGGTTTTCTTATGTCCACAAGGTGTTGAATCTGTGTCTGTCGGTGTTAAGAACTGTAGGTGGTTTCCAGTACCACTACTATACTGTTACCAGTTGCATAAATGTTTAGAAGAACTCTTAACAAGTGGGTAGCATACAGAGACTGTGTTAGCTTGCATGACGTTCCTGGTAGCGTTTAAAAGAGAGCAATTCTAATGCCAGTGTGACTTAAAATGTAGTTTATAAGCACAGAAGGCCATATACTTAACTAAGAGGAAATTTTTTGGGATACTGTTTTTCAGTTTTCAGTTTTCTTTTTGATGACAAATGTGGGTACAACAGTGAACATCTCTTGCTGAACCCAAGAAGAACTTCTGTGGAAAGTAGGGCTGGATTCCCTCTGCTGCTGGGATCTGAGCGCATGCAGGTCGGATGCTACACAACCCTGGATTACATCATTGGCGACACTGGGATTGCCAAAGGGAAGCATTTCTGGGCTTTTCATGTGGAAGCCTATTCATACCTGGTGAAAGTGGGAGTTGTTTCTAGCAACAGGATACAGAAATTGTTCCACAATACCCATGATGTGACCAGCCCAAGGTAAATTCTGGAGACTTGCTTAATACATGTTTTATGTAAGGAGATGGCTTTTTAAAAAATAAATTAAGAGCGAGTCTGGTCTCAAATAGTAAACAAGGTGAACCTAACCAGTGGAAAGTGGCTTGAAGGATATGGTGTAAGCAGGTTGTCCTGTTCATCCCTTACTATTAGTAGAAAGATGTTCTAATTATCCAGAATCCTATTTTCTTTCTTTTGGGGAAAAAATCAGGTTTCTATAGATGTCAAGGTATGCCAGTTGAAGCAAGAAGGTAAAAAAAAAAAGCATCAGTTGCGAGATTGAAGCTATGCTTAATTGCCAATAGTAAGACTGCCTTAATTCCCTTAGCATACTAGGTTTGGCAGCCATTCAGAGGTACAATGTTCACTGTGCATATCTCTGTATCTTTGCTGTAGCTTGCGTCACGGTGGATTCCAAGTCACTGGCTTATCCCAGGCTATACGCTTGCATGTGGTACTGGAGTGCTACTGAGCACAAGCCGAAGTACAGCGGACAAAACCAGCAAAAAGATTTCCAGCTCTCAATTTCAGTTGTAGTAAGCCTGGATGTGTCTAGGAACTGCAGGCTGGGAGGCTATCTGCTGGGGACTCTTAACTTTTTCAGGAATCTAACAGATGTATTGGCTTCCTCCTGTATAACATACTGAAAGTGTAAAAATGCCAATATCTTGACCTGCTTAAAGTCAGATGGAGCCTTTTTGCAAAGTGAGAAATTAGATCCTGGTTTCCTGATTTCTTTTTCCTTATCCACACAAATATCTGGAAAACTTCAGCTGACACACATCCAACCTCCCCCAAACACCCCAAAAATGCAAACCTAGCTAGGGATTGTCTGCACAGAAGAACATGTGCTTCTCTGGTGTGTCTTCATCTGGGGACAGATGTAGGGGCAGAAGCATGTAGACTGAACAAATCTGGCTACAAACTTTCCCCAGTAACCTGCTGGGAAACAGGGGTTCAGGGAAGCCTCCAGGCAGAGCACTTTTTTTAAAAAAAAAAAACCAAACCCAAAAACTTAAACAACTACTTTTTGCGTTGTGAATTTTAAAGACAATGTAATACAGCAGCAGCATGGAAAACTCATAGGACAACAGTAATGTTAGATGTATTTGCTGGTGTCATTTAACGTTATGTAAATAAAGTTAAACATATCTTGTCTGTAATGATTAGTCATAGTCGCTAAATTACTTCTCAAGTTAACTACTTTACTATACCTGTATGTTTATTAATGATTGCCTAGCATGAGTACATTTAGATACATCCCCTCCTTTGTAAAGCCTTCTGTGCTCTCGTCCTCATTAGTGTTTAGCTGTTATTAATTGTTTGAAGTGGCCCAAGTGAGTGTTCTCCACCTACTAAATGCATCTTTCCTCCTGGCTTAGGTATACTTTACCCCACAAGGTTTTGTGGGTGATCGTATGGTGTTACCTGTCTTACAAAAATATTTTCGCCAGTTCACGTCACTGATCCCACTTAGAATTTGACAAAAGCAAATGGTTGTTTTTCTGTTCTAGAAATGAACAAGACAGTGGTCATGACAGTGGGAGTGAAGATGCCTTCTTTGACTCATCACAGCCTTTCACACTGGTCACTTTAGGCATGAAGAAGTTCTTTATCCCCACGACACCTACTGCCCCCAAGGATCCAGCAAGCAGAATACTTCCCCTGCCGTCGTGCTTGGGCATCTGCCTTGACTGTGACAAAGGCAAGGTGGGGTTTTACGACGCAGGCTGTATGAAATGCCTTTATGAGTGCGAGGTGGACTGCTCTGGCATAATGTACCCAGCATTTGCCTTAATGGGTGGCGCGGCAGTTCATCTTGAGGAGGCTGTCACAGCAAAGTACGGGGAGTACCATGATGACATCTAGTGCAGTGATCTCTTCCCATTGCTGTTCTGAGATGGAAGATGAGAGCAGAATAATTCTACCTTAGTTTTCAGTCCTGATTAATTCTACCTACGTGTTGCTCACAAGCCCTGGGCCATGCTTTTTTTAATCAAACGGTCCAGACAGTTCCCACACTAGTGGGATACGTTCTTCCAGGAACTCTCCTGCCTTTCTTGTGATCTGTGCGATGCTGTTCTCCACAGACTTTCTTCCCAGGGAGAAGCAGGGAAGAAGTTTGACTAGCAACCAAAATTAACACTTCAGGGGTAGAAATCTGCCTTTTATGTAACTTGAATCCTTAGACAGTCAGTTTTGCATTTAATGAAGTCAAAGCTGACAGCATGTGATTGCCATTCTCCTTTTAAGAAATCTGCCTGAATGCCTCTAAGGGGTCAAATGCTTTCCAATTAACCCATAAGCACCAGGGGTTGGGCCCTTCAGCACGAAATAACATTTGCAAAAATACAATATAAAGCAGGGAGAAATCAGAACTGCAGCTGAACATTTAGGTTGTATTGGGAAAGAGGAGGGTAAACTAGAATCTGATTGCATGTCATATACCTTTAATGTGACTAAGCTAAAACTCTAATTCTGACACCTGGTGTCATATAGTTGGTGGCATAATGGTAAGTTTCTTTACTCTTCCAGGCTTTACTATAGGCTATATAAAATATATGAAGTGCAATTCGACCTTAAACATCAGACTTTAGAGTCCAAAATCAGAAATGTTTGCATGTGTGAGTAATAGTACCTGGTATTTAGGCAAAAGTAAACGACATGAGTAATAATATGTGAACTTTAAAAAAAAATCAGGTATTTCTTTTACTACTTGTTTTTATAAGTTAATTTTTTGATCTAGTAGCAGCTTGTTTTTTTAGTAAGAATGTTAAAAATGCACTGATTAAGTTTTGAGACCCAATTTCTGCCTTAAAGGATGTTTCCCCTCAAATTTCTGTTCCTTGTTAAAAACTGTATCACACAGTAGTTTTTCATACAATCATAGAACCACAGAATGGTTTGGATTGGAAGGGACTCTTAAAGATCATCTAGACCAACCCCCCTGCCATGGGCAGGGACATCTTTCACTAGATCAGGTTGCTCAAAGCCCCATCCAACCTGACCTTGAGTAGTTCCAGGGATGGTACATCCACAGCTTCTCTAGGCAACCTGTTCCAGAGTCTCACCACCCTCATAGTTAGAAATTTCTTCCTTATATCTAATCTAAATCTACCCTCTTTCAATTTAAAACCGTTGTCCCTTGTCCTGTCACTACAGGCCTTGGTAAAAAGTCTCTCTCCATCTTTCTTTCAAGCCCTGTTTCTATATTGAAAGGCCTCAATGAAGTCTCCCCAGAGCTTTCTCTTCTCCAGGCTGAGCAACCTTAACTGTCTCAGCCTTTCTTCACAGGAGAGGTGTTCCAGCACTCTGACCATTTTTGTGGCCCTCCTCTGAACCTGCTCTGTGCTGGAGGCCGCAGAGCTGGATGCAATACTCCAGGAGGGGTCTCGGGAGAGCAGAGTGGGAGAATCACCTCCCTTGCCCTGCTCACCACCCTTCTTTCTATGCAGCCCAGGTTACAATTGGCTTTCTGGGTTGCAAGGGCACATTGCTGGTTCATGTCCAATTTTTCATCCACCAGGATCCCCAAGTCCTTCTCAGCAGGGCTACTCTCAATCCCCCAGTCTGTGTCAATACTGGGGATTGCCTGGACCCAGGCGCAGGACCTTGCACTCGGCCTTGCTGAACCTCATGAGGTTCACATGGGCCCACTCCTCAAGTCTGTCAAGGTCCCTCTGGATTCCATCCCTTCCCTTTAGCGAATGAACTGCACCACTCAGCTACATGTCCTCTGCAAACTTGCTGAGGGTGCACTCAATCCCACTGTCTATGTTTTTAAGATATTAAATAATATTGATGCCAGTACAGGCCCTTGAGGGGCAACCATGTTACTGGTTTCCACTTGGACATTGAGCCATTGACTGTAACTCTTTCGATGTGGCCATCCAGCCAATCCCTTATCCATTGAACAGTCCATCCATCAAACCTGTATCTTTCCAATTTAAAGCTAAAAATGTTGTGGGGGATCGTATCAAAGGCCTTACAGAAGTCCAGGTAGATAACATCCCTAGCTCTTCCCTTGTCCACTGATGCAGTCATTCCATCACAGAAGGCCACTAAATGAGTCAGGCACGATCTGCCCTTGGTGAACCCATGTTGGCTGTCTCTAATCACCTCCCTGTCTTCCATATGTTTCGGCATATCTTCCACGAGGATCTGTTACGTGATCTTACTGGGCACAGGGGTGGACTGCATCTGTTTATAGAAATCTGTGTAAAAAACGATTTGGGTACTTGCACTGTTAACTTGTGTTGTGGAAAAATGAGGATCTAAAGTGAAGGATGTTCCTAATACATACTTGGTGCTTTGTAATTTGGGGATATGCTTTCTAATTTGGGGATAGTGTTGCATCTTGATGAATGTGTGTGAAGTATGCTTACTAAGTACATGTATACAGCTGTAGAGCTATGAAATAGGACCTGAAAATCACAATACACTTAAATGAATGTAGGTCATAATGCAAAACTTTTGTGTGCTTTTGCTGTCTGAACTGTTGTACTGACCTGACCTGGAGTCCACCCCTCCCAGTGTCCTCTCTCCTAAGCTTCTGTCCGGTGGCCACTGTCAGAAGAAATTTGCAGAAATGGTAGTTGGCAGAAATGTCATCTGCACTGAGGTGTGTATGACAGCCCTTTCAGGGCTAGAAAGGCACAGCAGGGGCAACCTCTTGTCTGGGTCTCACCTGCAAATGTTTCTGCCTTAGTAAGGCTGTGTGGAGGTACGTTCCACATCTTCATTGTGTGCTTGTGTGAGAAACACTTTGATATCCCAGGCAGCAGGTGTGAAGCAGTGGGTATCTTCTGGAACTTTCTTCTGCAGGAGAAATGGCAAATTGTCCCTTGCTATTATCCTTTAGGTCATTTCATTTTGTAATAAATGGTTATCATAGCCTTTCTTTCCCTTTATGCCCTCCCCTTCATGTTCCCTCTCACTGGATGGAAGCCATTCTGTACTGGTGAGCATCCTGCTGCCCCTCTTTCTCCTCTCGCCTTTTGAGGCTGACTGAAGGAGGACTCCGTACAGACCCTCTGTTGCTGTGAAGGATGACAAAATTCTGGGTTTTCCTTCTTTCCATAGTCCTAAACCCATATTTGCCTTTTTGGTTGATACTGAATATTAAGCTGACGTTCATAAAGTTTCTTCTGCAGTGTTTTCCACACAATCCTGATGGTTAGTTGTAAACAAGCTGTGCACATACAGGGTTTCCCCACCTTGTGTGTTATTTTGCTTTTGTTAATGTTGAGTTTTGTCTGCTTGTTTACCTAGTCACTTAGTCCTGAGGGCCTCCTGCAGCTCTTTAGTCACTTCTAGACTTGAATGTTCTTGAGTAGCTTCATAGGTAACACAAATGTGATCCTTTGCTTGCTTTTCCAGATCTTTGAGCAACTTAAGTTGTAGTAAGATGAAGTTAAGATGTTAACATCTTAACATGTAGTAAGATGTTAAAATTTATTGTTCCTTCCACTTTTTTTCCCCAGTCATTTATTAAACCATGATTAGCTAATCAAGCACTAAAAACTTTTACATGTTAGTATACTCTGTTGAGTAGATGACTCATGTTCTTGTATGTGTGAACCCAGCAGTCAAATAGACCCAGGAGACGGATTTACTCTTCAGTAGCTGCGATTTCTCCCGTTGTATCATCACCATTTGTCCGTTTATCTACCAAACCTAGTATTGGCTTAAAGCTATAGATTATAGGGTTGAACTTTCCAGTTTGTTGTTCCCAGACCAAATCTCCTTCCACAGACAAATGCATCAATTTTGATTCCTCTGTTTCAGAAACTGGTCTAAATTACAGGTTTTATGCCATGGTTAGCACTCCACAATTCCACATTTTAATTCTTTATAAGCATCTGGACCAATATCACCAGGCTTTGGCCTTTTGTTACTTTATGGAAATATTCATAAACTAAACACTGTGTCTTAGATATGAAGACAGTCCCTCAGACTCATTTATTTAAAAAAAAAGGAGTAAATTTTACTTGTTTGAGAATATAGAAGTAAGAAATTAAAAAATTAGTTTTTTTTTTTCCTACTATAGCTTTATCTTACATTCATTTAAGATGTGCTCTGCTATGCAATTACTTATTCTACCGGACAGAGACTGATGCTACTTTAAACATTTATCTACCTTTTGATATGTCTGTTTGTATTTATCTCATTCTGAGTTTAAAAATTTATTTGGCTTTTGGTGTTACTTGAATACTTAGGATGCATTCATTACAGTACTCTATGGTGCTTACTCCAGTTTATTGAACAGAAAACCACACTGTCAGAGGCACTGACAACACAACGTCAGATTTTTTCCACTACAATGGAAGTGTCACCTTTCAGAAATACAGTTCAGCAGTACTTACCTATCCAGATACTTATTTTTCCAGAACAAGTTTCTTCCTACGAAACAGCACTTTACAATGTAGACTAAGCTAAGAATGGTGTGGTATTGTGTGGATCTTTGTGCAATATAGCTGTTTGGTGACTACTGTGTGATTTGCAAAGCTTCATGCAGGTGTGAATCATGTAGACACTTTTTAGATATCTAAAGCTTTAACAAAAAGGCCTTGTTTAAAAATATTCTGAAATCTAAATGTGTTGTCTTTTTTTTTTAATAAAAGGTGAAAATACAGTAGCTTGGTCATTCACATTATTACATCCCAGCTCTGAAGTACCCTGGTTGAAATATTTCATACAATAGATGACAAGAGGTGACTTGCGGGGAGAAAGCACTGCTTTTGGTTCTCAAGTCTGCCCATATACCAGTACCTCTAATTTTAGGAGGACCAAAGAGTCTAGTTAGATCTAACTGCCATATCAGGCTTTTACTTAAGATGCTGATATTAGGAACTTGGCTGCCTGAGGCTCCCGCTCCAGGCAGGGGTGGAAAGTGTGTGTCCAGAAGGAACTTGGCTCTTGGGCATTTTCAAGGGAACCTACCCATTCCTTAGCAGAGGAAGCAGATGGTGCTTAGCTCTCCAACCTGAGCAGCCCAGTCAAGAGACCGAAGTTCGTTTGGATGGACCCACCTTGCTCTGCAATTCTGAAAATTGGTGCCACTGCTTAAAACTGCATCTCTCTGAAAATTCAGTGTTTACATTTGTCAATGCTGCTGCTTTCAGGATGTTTTAAGTTCCAGCTTCTGGTGGTTGCCTTCAGGCCTGCTGTGTGTGCACCGAGGAGCACTGGAGGCTACATTGACAGTGAATGTCCTGTGCGCTGTGCTAGTGCGGTTAAAGCAGCCACACAGCCAAGGTACGTATGTGTGTACTTAGGAGAGAAGGGCTGATAGTCCTGGGAAAGCAGGAGTTTTGAAAGTAAGTGCAGTATTCTGCTGAATTTTCTCAACTTTCTGATTTGACTGCCATTCTTGAGTATGTTGTTCAAAGGTATAAATGACAGGTTTGTTTATTGCTTAGAACTGAGTAAAACCAACAACTGGAGACAGAAGGGTGGCTGAGGAAGCACTTGAAAAGGGCTTGGGCTGAAGAATATTCTTGGTGCCACGTCAGCAAATGAATGCAGAGCTGACTGGCTCTTCCTGAGATGCTTGCCATCAGGGAAAGACTGAGATGGTGCGTGGTCTTTGGCTCAGCTCCTGTTCAGTAACAACTTTCTGAAAGCTTATTTTGACGTTCAGAAAAACAAACCGTGCATCTGTGTGAGAGAGAACTTCAGTTTGCACTGGAGTCTCAAATTAGAAAGAAGCGTCTTTGACTTGGCCTGAAGGATATTTCTAGCTCCTTGGCAAAATAATAAGGCTTTTTGTGTATTTATTGCCCAACTATAAACATTGCACTGGGCAAATCCAACTTAGCATGAAAGGATCCATTTGTTTTAGCTAGCCTGCCTGGTTTGACAGGCTTAGTCCTTGTTCTTAACCCTTTTATTTCTCCTGCCTCCTATCTCCCATAAGACATTTTGTGAGGGAGAAATGGGAGGCTGAAACACTATCAAAAAATGTTTCTCTCAAAAATTTATCTTTTCCTGCCTATTTATTAAATTCTGCCTCTCTTTTGCTCCATCACACCCATATCAGCTCAGCTGTGGTGCAGTTATTGGATTTCCTGCTCTTTTCTCAGATCTAGAAACCAGCAGCAGTATCCTCTGCTCCTCCATGCAATGTAACTGATGGAGGAAGGAGGAAAAAAAATACAGAGCTATCCTTAAACCTTTCAGAAAGAGATGGAGAGAAAATCCCCTAGGTAGATAGAAGACTTTCACCTTGGGAAAAAAAGAAAAAATAGTTTCAGAGGAGAGGAAAAATTACTCTCTTCTTCCTTGGGGTCCATGAGTGACCATTCTGCATGGGTGGTCGAAGCAGGGCAGGGAGCCAGGCAGGCAGAGGAGGTTCCCACCGGTGCTTCTAAACACGTACAACCCACAGCGTAAGTTGGCACATTGTCCAGAAATGGCTGTTTCTGGGGTTGGTAACCCACTGTGACCTGGTGGACTAAAACGGGGAGGTTCAGTGCATTCCTCCCAGTTTCTTCCTATATGGTGTAATGTGCAAATGATTTTGTTTCTGCCTGAGCTTAAGTAAAAGGATTGTATTTGGTCTCTCTCTGTGTCAGCTGATTTAAAAGATGTCCATCTCCAACAAAAACCTGTTGTCTGAATTATTATATAGATATCTATCCATCCTTTCTTAAAAAGGGAACTGCAGTATAACTTCTAAGAGTATAATTTATATTAATGCAATTTAAATGGGTCATCATACTTAGTTATGTAGCAGGCCACAAAACCACCATAACTAAACCGGTGGAAGGAAAAAATTTCCTTTAAGAAATCTCATAAATACTCCTTCAAAACCAAGTTAAGTGATGAATGAAGATTAAAAATTAAGAATTCACTTGAGAAGTCATTTCATAAGAGAGTTTCAGGGATCTGAACTAACTACTTGGTTATGGAAAACAAGCAGCACTTCATTTCATTCATCACCAAACCTACCTATATTTAGACGTGTGGGTATATGCGTTTATATTTGTGTATACGTGCATGTCTCTTTTTTCTGGAAAGTTATTTGGTTACTCATGAAATTGTTCGGAAGGTCAGAAGACACTGAGACTCATTCAGATAATACTGACTATTGTTCTTAGGGCAAGATGGCTGGGATTTTGCATATTGCTGGGCCAAGTGTGCTCGCTGGAACCGGTATTTAGACTATGCGAGGTGACAGAGGATGGTCCTTTCCTATGTGCCTGGGGGTGTACAGGGTGAAGGGGCTGTTTACCGCGAGGCAGAAGGACCTGGGGTGGTGCTGGTGGTGCATCCCCTGTACATGTGAACACTAAGCCAGAAGAAGACATGAAGGTGTGACAGTGTACCTTGGCAGAGTCGCTGGGATGATTTTTCCTTAGCTTTTCCTCACCGAACCTAGAGACACCACAGACACTTGTCACCTCCCTCCCTGCTGTTTCCTGGGACTTAAAAGAGGACTCTCGAGTTGGAAACGATGTTGGGGAGCGCCTTTCGAGCCTGATTCCTGCATCTCTGCCCTGGCAGAAACACTCCATGGCCATATCCACAGGACCCCCACACGGGATCTGGACACCCCCTGCATCTGGTTGTGGGAAAGAAGCCTTCTCCGCTGACTGCTCGGGAGCTAACTAGCAAAGGAAACTGGCTTTGCATAGTCACTTTGGACTTCAGCTGGATTTGTCACTTCTTCCCTTATTTAGAAGATGCTATGTATCAGGCATGCCCTGATACATCAGGGTATTTATGCAGGTGTGAATTCATTCATGCTGGTTTTATTAAAACTTCTTCCTGCCTCACAGGGGAACAGGCAAGCCCTTACACAAAGTAAATCTAGCTTAAAATGTTAATTGAATTTTTTTTTAAGTGACAATAGAGTCCCTTTCAGAGAACTATTGAGACAGAAAAATTAGGATGACGAAGGATGAAGGTGGGACTTGGCATGAGAAAAAAATCATGTATAGTACCAGGTTTGTACTATTTAAATTTTATTTCAGAGCACTTTGTTTCTTCCGGATATAAAAAATTATCAAAAATGCATTTTCAAGACTCTAGCAAGGAAAGGATGTACTGGTAAAATTTCTCCAGAAATCCTATTTCTTCTCTAAATACCTTAATTCACTTGCTAATTCACATTTTTTTTAACTTTATGTAGCTTGTATTTTGTCAGTCTCCAGGGAGGCAGGCTGGCACCTCTCTGAGCCCCATCCAGTTTGCCGTGCACCAGCCAGCACCTGGCAGTCACAGTGCCCAGCCTGGTGTGTTACTGCTGTACCCAAAGGGCAATAACATCTGGCAATAACATCTGGCATGCAGATTTGCAGTGTAAATGTATTCAAGAGTATTTAAACATGAGTTTATCTTCCAGCACCCCTTTTTTAACTTGCTGTGAGAGCAGCCAGTATAACAGGACACATGGCTTGGGGGGCCTTTCCTCAGGGCCCTGCCATCGTTTTTTGTTGGGTCCCAGGTGCTGGTTTTGGAGCTGAGTGAGCAGACCCAAGTGTATGGGTTGGCTTCACTTTCATTGACTTTCTAGTGTCTCTCCCTTCATTTAGTTTTTCCGTCTCCTCAGGTTCTCCTATCTAGCTAGTTGCTGGATTTCTAGTGTTAAAGCAAACAGAAGGGGTTTTTTTAGAGAAGCAGTGCAAAGAACATGCCCTTGGAGTCCACATGGACTGTAATTATCCAGTTAACTAGCATTAGCACCAACTCTCAGCTGAAGCTCCTGCTGCAGCGTTGTGCCTCCCCTCGACTCACCCCCTGGTTACCTTTGGTGAGATCTTCCCTCCCAGGACGTCTAGGTGCAGGTTCATCCCAATAACACCAGTTGCATGTGTTGGTGAGACTGGAACACATAGCAGGGCAGCAAGGAAGAAATGATGAAATACTTTTAAGAATGCATAATCAAAGCATATTGGCTGATAAGTAGAAACTAAAATAGTTAGGAGGGATGGGCTACGTGGTTTCACAGCAGCCATCGGCAGTATTTCCTGGGAGACAGGCTGAGCCTGCTTTGTTCAGCTCATGTATAGTCAGTGTGTGCTTTGCTTTATACAATCTGCAGTCTCACAAATACCCATTTACTTCTCAAAGGAGAGGCACAAGGTTTAAGACTGCGTGAAGTGCTCTTTGACATGGGACCAACCCAGGCTTTAATGTATTTTCTAAAGCTGCTGGTAGCATTGGGCTGTCCTCCACAGAACATGTAAGAAATGCAAAGGCACAAGGGCTGGCTACTTTGAAGTAAATATGGGAAATGGTTCTTCTCCTTTGAAATGCAAACCTGATGTCGAAGCCACTGCTCCTGTGGCTGCCGTTCCCTTTGATATGGCACACACAATGCAAATGAATGCTAGAGAGTGACAATCAAAAGGCTTTGAGAAGCAAGGGACCAGAGAAAACATATTCTTATTTTCCACAGCTTTTATGTTAAGCAATACTCAGCCTGTTGAAATAGAGTTCAACAAGTAGGTCTGCAGAGACCAACTTGTTGGAAATTAAGTTAAAAGCTTGCAACTCCCCAGTGCGACTCAGTGGATGATTATACTGTGTTTCACTGTTGAGATCAATATCGCTCACATTTGCAATGTGTTTGTAATGAGAAATTTAGGTTTGGCTTTGCCAACTTCTACACAGATTGTGGAGAAATCTGCTGGAAGCTCTTAAGTTGTCATTAGGGTAAACTCTGATTTAAGAAGAATGTTCTTTATTGATATGAAAAAGATTTCTTAGTCACTAACTGAGATTTGTTCCTGTTGTTGATTTAGCAAAATGTGAATTTCCTACACTTGGTTAATTCTTTTTAAAATAATACAAAACTTTTTTTTCCCTGTGGTTCCATCATTTGCTGATGACGCCAAAAGGAAAAGCAAGTTCTGCTGAGAAAAAGAAAAGCAACATTTTCTAATTTCAAAACAATATTACATTTTCTTAAAAAAAGACAAAAGTCTAAGAAGTGACCACAGTATCCTGTGGGTTGCAACTTCCTGAATTGAGACATTGTTAAGAAAGTAAATGTCTAATCCAGGCATAATTGTTTCTCCTTTTCAGCGCAGACAGGATTTTAACCATGTTCTTCAACCTAGCATAGCTATTGTTATGATCTGGATTTATCCATTTTACAAAGAATGCTTAGGTTTCATTCACACCTGTTTACATCATGTGTGAATAAGCCAAAACGTGTTGAGCCCAAATTGGTTGAAGTTATGAATGGGCTTTGTTCCAAGGCTTGCTGAAGCAAATAAGAAATCAGAGAAAAGCAGCTTTAAGTCAAAATAATGGAAAAGCAAAAAGGATATGATCATAAATTTTGCAGAAAATTTAGGAGGTGTTATAACCTTGTCATACAGGAGCCTACAGATTTTTACTTCTCTCTTCTACAATTGAGTTACTGACCAGAACATTTGTATCTCTCTGCCCTTCCCCTTCTTATAGTAGGTTTAGTCTAAATGCTTGCAAACTATTGTATATGTTGACATAGTGGCAGAAATATTTAACAGATAATTATTGTTAGGTTGGTTTTTTTAACAGCTGAGGCTTTCTATCTTATCAAAGTGATAAGACCACAATATTGCAAGTTACCAAACTATTTGTTGAAGAGGGAGGAAAACCCTTCTACACCTTCATTAACAAGCTCTGATTCAATCCTTGGGTACTTATCATTTGACACAGTTAATGTTAACAAGCTTCAGATTCTCTAAGTTTTGTGCTAAGTTTTGCACATTTAATTATTAAAACCTATTGCTGGATTCAAAAGAAGAGAGAGAAAATACGTGTTGAGCCTCAATCAGAAAATATCACATAATCTTCCTCATTTTGAAGCATACTAATCCCCTCCAGGAAAGCTCAGCTGTCCTGTATTTAAGAATGTGTACTCTACTGACAAAACACTGACCGATCATTTGTTTTTGCAAAACAACTTCCATACAACAAGGTTGTCAGAGACAAAGCCAAGAAAATGGAACAAAACCAGCTTTGAGAAGGTAATTTAAACCCATTTTGCTTACATTAGCTTCAAGACCTCATTGCAGCATTTCAGTAACTTCATAAATTCCAGAACAGACCCTGAAAGAAGCTAAGAACAACACATTTCCTTCAACTCCAAATTAGCTTTCTGCTGGAGGGATGCAAGTGTCTGTCCACATCATGGAATGATGAAGATCTTTACTTAACAACAGCACATTAAAAAGAAAACATAGATTCCTGCAAATAAATAGTCTTACACTCCTTTGTGTTCCAAAAATCTCTGCCGCTTCCTTCCTCATTCATCTGCATGTTTTACTTCTCATTGCATGACCATTTTTACACGCAGTGATGTCAGGTGGCTGGACTTTTAACCTCTGAGATCATGGCTTTGCGCAATTAGCATGGTCATCTCTGCTTCTACTTTAAGCCTCAGATTCAGTTTGAAACAGTTATTTCTTCAGCTGAAAAAACAGGTTTCTGTGGCACTACGCAGTCTGCAGCCTTCCAGGTCTGGCAATTAATATAATTAAGTCATGAGCTTAGTTCCATTAAGTTGCTGTCATTAAACCATGCAGCTGGCAATCACAACACCTCTTGTGAACTGCTGTGGGTACAGGGCAGCCAGAACCCTTCTTAAACAGAATTTCTAGTGAAGCAAAGCATTCAATCCCTTATTCTTCGTTCCATTAAATACTGGAAAGCAATAGGTAGAAGCTGTAAATTAGTGCCTTGCTATTTATTTATTTTTAAGACAAGCAAGCAGCAGTCTGCTACAGGAGACCCGCTGAAAGCCTGAAGCACGTAAAACTACAGCACCCATTTTCTGGGCCGCTGGCAGTGTTCTTGCTCATTGTGTGTTGCACACAAAAGTTGCAACCCCTGGCCTGGTTTGGTTTTTACTACCAGCCTGAAGGTTAGTAGAAGGCAGTGCTGTCCAGACATGCTGGGCAATGGGGATTATACTGGGTGCCCTCCCAGAGTGCCTACGAGGCAGATGCCTGGGTGAATTGTTAGGGAAAGATGAGGTAAGACCACACAGGGATGCCTTCTGCAAGAGTACTGCCCGTGTCCTGGGCCTGGCATGGCTGGCTGGCAGCTGAGGGGCACCGCTGGGCTGGGGGTGCTGCTCCATGCAGCTCACCCAGTGCCCCTCCCCCCCGGCCCTGGACCATTCCCTCTCTGCCATCCTGAGATCCAGGAGAAGGCTGTGGAATTTATGCTGACAAGCACCCAAGGTTTAGATTTGTCTCCTTTTTGTTTGATCTGATTACAGACCATAATGCCTTAAAGAAAAATCTGATTAGATCCTGCAAAAGGCCAAGGAACATGCATTTCTACTTGGGGTGCTGTGATAGGCAAGGGGGCTGGGATAAGTAAAGGGACAGTTGAAAGTAGGATGCCTGCTTAAATTTAAAACCTGCAGCTACAATCAATATACTGCACTGTTCAAAGTCAATTACTGAATTGCTGCTGGTGGTAGAGGTATAGATGTATTAATTTGTGATGTATGGATAGAGGAAGCTCTCTGTTAGGGTATATTCCAAGGCAAGCAAATATAAATTAGCTACTATGAATCATAGAATCAATCATAGAATCATAGAATGCGGGGTTGGAAGGGACCTCAAGGATCATCTGGTCCAATCTTTCTAGGCAAGAGCACAGTCTAGACAAGATGGCCCAGCACCCTGTCCAGCTGAGTCTTAAAAGTGTCCAGTGTAGCAGAGTCAACCACTTCCCTGGGGAGATTATTCCAATGGTTGACTGTTCTCATTGTGAAAGATTTTCCTCTCATGTCCAATCGGAATCACCCCAAGAGTAACTTGTGTCCATTACCCCTTGTCCTCTCCATGTGACTCCTTGTAAAAAGGAAGTCTGCATCTTCTTTGTAACTACCCTTTAAGTACTGGTACATGGTGATGAGATCACCTCTGAGCCTCCTTTTGTCAAGGCTGAACAAACCCAGTTGTCTCAGCCTATCCTCGTATGTCAGGCTTCCCAGTCTTTTGGTCATCTTGGTGGTCCTTCTCTGGAACCCCCTCCAGCCTGTCCACACTTTTTTGTATAGTGGGGACCAGAACTGTACACATTATTCCAGGTGTGGCCTGACAAGCACTGAGTAGAGTGGGGTAATGACTTCTTTATTTCTGCTGGTGATGCCCTTTTCGATGCAACCCAGCATCCTGTTGGCCTTCTTGGCCACAGCAGCACACTGTTCACTCATATTGAGCTTCCTGTCCACCAGGACCCCTAGGTCCCTTTCCACAGAGCTGCTCTCCAGCCAGGTGGACCCCAGTCTATGCTGCACTCCTGGATTATGTTTTCCCAGGTGCAAGACCTTACACTTGTCCACGTTGAACTTCATAAGGTTCTTGTTAGCCCATTCTTCCAGCCTATCCAGATCTTCCTGTAGGGTGGCTCTCCCTTCCAGAGTGTCTACTTCCCCACTCAATTTGGTGTCATCTGCAAATTTCAGCAGGCTACACTTGATCCCATTATCCAGGTCACTTATGAAGATATTGAATAACGTTGGGCCCAATATCGATCCCTGGGGGATCCCACTTGTGACGGGTTGCCAGTTTGAAAAAGAGCTATTTACCACCACCCTTTGGGTGCAGCCTGTGAGCCAATTCCACTTGTCTAGGCAATAATGCATCAATTTCTCCACGAGGAGGCCTTGGGGAACCATATCGAAAGCCTTGGAGAAGTCCAGGTAGACAATGTCCACTGCTCGCCCCACGTCAACCGAGCAGGTCACTTTATCGTAGAAGGCCATGAGATTTGTCAAGCACGATCTGCCCTTAGTGAAGCCGTGTTGGCTTTTCCCAATCACATGCTTCATTTGACTTGTGATGGCCCAGGAGGATTTGTTCCATTTTTCCTGGGGATTGAAGTAAGACTAAAGGGCCTAAAATTACCCGGATTCTCCCTTGAGCCCTTCTTGTAGGTAGGGGTAACATTTGCTTTCCTCCAGTCGTCTGGGACATCCCCTGATCTCCATGACTTCTTGAAGATTATGGAGCGTGGCCTCACAATGACATCAGCCAGCTCTCTCAACACCCTTGGGTGGATGGCATCAGGGCCCATCAATTTGTAGGGGTCAAGCTCCTGTAATAGTTCACATACTAACTCTTCCTTCACTGATGGTGGGTCTATGTTTGGATTGACCTGTATTTTCATTCCCAAAGCCTGGGACCTGACAGTGTTGGCAAAGACAGAGGTGAAGAAAGTATTGAGAACCTCTGCCTTTTCAGCATTGTTGGTGACTGATTCGCTTCTTCTGTTTAACAGTGGGCCTATGTTTTCCTTCTGTTTCTGCTTGTAGTTTACATACCTGAAGAACCCTTTCTTGTGATTTTTGACATCTCTGGCCAGTTTCAATTCAAGCTGAGCTTTTGCTTTTCTAACTGCATCCCTGCACACTCTGTTGGTGGCCTTGTAGTTCTCAATGGATAATCTTCCACTTCTCCATCTCTGGTATGCTTCTCTTTTGGTTTTGAGCAGACCCAGGAGCTCATGGTTGAGCCAAGGGGCCTTTTGCTCCACTTACTTCCCTTTCCTTTATAGGGGATAAACTGGTTTTGTGCTTCCAAGAGAGCGTTCTTGAAGAACTCCCAGCACTCACTAGCTCCTTTATCCTCCATGGAAGCATCCCACGGAATCGCTCCCAACTGAGCTCTGAGCGAGATGAAGTTTGCTCTTCTAAAATCTAGAACCTTTGTCTTGGTATTAACCTTCAGCATGCTCAGCAGGATCCCGAACCCCACAATATTGTGATCACTGCAGCCAAGGTTGTTCCTAACCGAGGTATCACAAAACAGGTTTTCTTGGTTTGTGAATAGCAAGTCCAGCAGTGCCTCATTCCACAGGCAAAGCATTTCTAAATGTCAGTGAGGAAAAAAGGGAACAATACTTAGAAGACTGAAGGCTAGCAATGTCTGAATAGTCTGTTCCAAAGGGTATCCGAGTCTGTTCCAAAGGTATGACAGGCACAGTGCCAGTCATTCAAAAACTCTGTTGCTTCGAAGCATAAGGTGTTCACTTTAACCTCACTTTCAGCATGTCTGGCCATCCATTTGAGATAGGTTAGGTTTTTTTAGGAATGTGACCCTCCAATGACTTTGAAGGAGTCATGTGAACGCAGCATGTATAAATGTGGCCCAGAATGGCTTTTGCTGAGGAATACCCAAAATGAAATCCTGCCATACCCAGAGCCAGCTTTTCCAAATTGCAATTCAAGGGACCCAGCCAAAGACTAGGGAAGCCCAGCGGCAAGTTTGCAAGTGCAGCAGGAGTTGTTGTCTAGCAGCAAGGGGAGGCAGCCCCACCTATCGACTCTTAAAAAAAAAAAAGAAAAACAAAAAAGACACCTCAACAACAACAACAAAAAAGCCATAGCACTCCCGCCCTGCTTTCTCAAAAGCACCGCCCAGGCCGGCGCTCTGCCGCCGTGCTGCCGGGAGAGGGCGACCCTGCCCTGCGCCGAGCGGAGCCGAGCCGAGCCGCCGCCGCCGGGCCCCGTCGCGCCGCGGGGCCGGAGGAGGCTCGGCCAAGGCTCGGCCGAGGCGGCGGGAGTGGAGGCAGCGCTGGGCTGCTGCTAGAACAGCCCGGCGCGTCTGGTTGCGGGACCCCAGAGGGGTCTCACAAGCTGTTTTGTCAGGGTTTACATAGGTGCCTCCATCTCCCAGGTGTAAAACCGGGGCACCCCATGGGGCTGCACCCGAAGAGCGGCTACGGGGCTAATGAGCGGCAACAGAGGCAGTGGTTTGCAAAGTCTGCCTTGTGCACTCACTGGTTGCCTTTGCCGGGTCCCCGGGAAGGTACCCAGCCTCATGGGAAGCACCTGGGTGTGCTGCAGCCCCTCCAAGAGCTGAGAAGTAGCGGCGAAATTGCTTTGCCGGCAGGTTCCCACGCAGAGCAGAAGACAGCAAAGGCAAAGTTGCCCTGGGTTGCTGAAGAGCAGCCAAAGCTTTGCTTACCTTCATTTCCCATGCAGAAGGGTGACAGGTGAATCTGTGAACTGCATTGCTGGCACTGTACTGGTGGGGCCTTTCGTGGGCCATCTAGATGTGATAGGAGATGCAGGATTACAAATCCTGCACCCTGTCCGTGTTTGTTGCACAAAGAAAACTGGTTCAAAGTGCAAGAACAAGTTGCAGGATGTATATACTAGGTATACGTTAGGTATTAGGTGGGATATACACATTAGGTATACATTTTTACAGGGGTAAAAATACTCCTATACCCTAGTTCATTTAACTAAGAGAGATTTCAAAGGCTATGCAGCAGGCAAACACAGAAGATGGATGCAGTGAAGGCAGGTATAATGGAGGAAAAAAGTGTTCACTTGGCAGTGCTGAGAAGCAGGCCTATTGACAGAAAACAGACTTCTGTCTGAATTTGGTTAACGCATCTACCAAACATGCTTCAGGCCTACAGTTCAGCTCTCTTTAGAAATGCCAAAAGCACTCAGCTTTGTGCCACCATATGCAGGAGAGACCAAAATGGGGTGCAGCACTGCGCAATGGGTCTGCTTTCTCGACTGCTGGATCAGCGGATGATCAGGGGCTGCTTGTGTGAGTACATGAGCCAATCAAAAAGGATACACACCTTGTCGCTTGCTGAAAGAGCGCTGACTGCTGAGCATGCTCGTGAAATCCTTTTTTTTTTTTTCACGTAAGAGTAGAGAAAAGTTGAACAGATACTAACTTCCTTCCCTTCTGCATCCCTTCCATGTTCGTAGTACAGACGCAGCATCCTGTTCACAGTGCCAACTGTTCCTGCAATGCCTATGCACTGCCTTTGCTCCTTCAGCCCCACGCTCACCGAATGCAGCGGGAACAATATGGTCTGTGGGCAGCAGCTGCCCCAGGTGAGATGAAGCGGAGCCTTCCTCTGGCTGAGCAAGCAGGGGCTGTGCTCTAGTTGTCTCAGCTGGAGGCCATTCTTGGCATATGTTCATTACATTTCCAGAAGGACATGCAGCTTTTTCTAATACTGAACACTCAATTTGCAGTCACTGTGTGTCTGAGACAATAAATAATTGTAACAGCAAAGAACTTGGAGAAGACCACACTACTGTTTCTTAAACTGCTATTGAAAACATAGGTGGAAAGGGGAGACAACGCCTATTTACATTGCAGGGTCCTCAGCTGAGAGGACAATTTCTAAATTTGTTGTCTAGACAGGCCTATCCCCATCTAAAGCATTTCCTTGGATATCTGAGTCTCTTTGAGTCTCCTACTAAGCAATACAACTATTCAGGTTTGGGAAGGAGACCTGCAGGGTGCTGCTGGCCAGCAAGTACACCAGCAAGAATATCTATGAGTTTTTTACTTTCTTTTTTGCAACACATAGGAGATAAAAAATTTTCCATGATCATCTCAGTAAATGATTGCTTCATAGTAAAGAGTCAAGTATGAGAATAATTGACCCAGAAGGGTTCCAGCCATGCTGTGAGGTGGGACCATTGGTAACTATGTCCTGACAAAGGGTTACCTAACATGTCCTTAACTCTTCCCAGCATGGGAATTTCCAGAGACTCCCTAGACAGTCCTGGTAGTGTCTCACTCTTCTGCAGCATCATGGCTTGCCTGATTAAGTTTTGTGTATGATGGTCTTGAACAAACCGCCCCTTTTTCTATGCAGAAGTCTCCTGGGTTTTTTTAAGACCTTTATTACATCCCTTCCTCCTTTGTTGTTTCTTTTTTAAGTACGACCCCCCCAAACTTCTTTAATCTGTCTCCGAAAGTCATATTTTCTAGCTTGCTGATTGCTACCCGCCCCCCCCCCCGTTTCTAGACCCTCTCGAGCAGCTCCTATTTTTATGGAAAGACAGCCCCAAAACTGAATCCAGAGCTGGCAAGAGCAGACAACTGCTTCACATGTCTTATACATGCAAGCCTGTAGGATAGAGTGAATTACCAATGTCTCTTTTCCTTTAATGACTCTTAATGAGTTTCTGTCTGTAAATTTCAGCATACACATGTATTTTTTCTTAAACAGGAAAGAAAATTAATTCTCTGGGGGCAGACCAGAAACCTCCTAGTTAGTTAGTCACATGGAAGTTATGAAACTAGTGTTCTTGAAGGAGTTGACCAGGAGACTGTTATTTCACCTGGCATTACCAAGCCAGTCGCTCAACATCTAGGAATCGCTACCGCTGGTTTTATAAACTGTGTGCTTGAAGAGGGCTGCTGGAGAAAAGTGGACTGTTTTTGCCAAGTTCAATTGTTGCAATGTCCTTGAGTCTTCTGTGGCTCCCATTTCCATGGGATCCAGCATGCTGACTCTCTATTTCCCCATGTGTTTTACCTGCTTTTCCTGTCTTTGTGCTTTTTTTGTGGCTTATTTCCTTAGCCCCATTTAGGAGCATCATGAGTCTACCCTACAATTAGCACAGAAATTGTTGTAGTCACCTCTTCCTCTCTGACACATGCACGTTCTTTTCTCTGAAGCATCTGTGTCTTATTTAAGGACTATGCCGTCAGCACTGTGACATGATTAAGTGAAGAAGGGATCTGTTTCAGGTCAAGGCTGCTAAGTCACATTTTCTCTAAAGAATAATGATGTAATTCTGTATTATAGTTTTCAGCAGCAGAGCTTGTTTAAGATGTTTCTGGCCACACTGCCACCAGCTGCCCCTTCCTCACTCCCCCAGCCTATTGTTTTTAAAGGGGTGGTGACTGATACTGCATGGATGAGAATGAGCAACATGCAATGGGAAAGGGATAACCGCTTTGGCAATGAAATCACATTATGAAATGTAGCACGCAATTATGTGCTAGATACTCTATAACCAACTACTGCTAGAGGTATACAGTGATGTCTTCTTTCTCATTTCTTTTTCCTTGTATGATTTATTTCAATCCTGACCTCTTCTGGTTGGCATTGACTATAAGCAATGTTGCCAGGTTTGTGGGATTCTGTCCATTATTATGCTGTAATGGAAGGGATAAGCAATTTTCTGATAGCCACACTGAGCAGCCTACTGGGAGCCTAAGCACTAGTGATCAGCACCGACCTCCAGAGTGGAGTCCCCTCTAGTAGTCTGAAAGCCCAGCATCTTATTAAAAATAAGTATTTATATGTTGCATAATAGAATGGGAATTGATTTTACTTCCCAAGCTGTTTCTATAGGTGTTTTAAAAGTTTCTTCTGGCAGTGAATTTTAGCACTGTGTTGCTTACTCTTTTGATCTGCTGATGCTAACTTATCAAATAGCGGAGAGCTTTGTTACGGTCTATGCCTGCTTCTGAGTCAGGGTGCAGCAGAGCATTTCCTCCACAGATGGCTGAGTAGTTATTTTATGTTGGGAAGTATAACTAAAATAATCCTGAGGGTGTGGCAAGAGGGCACACAACCCACTGCAGGCTCCTTCCCAAGGAGTCCTGCCTGCCCAGGTGTGTCAGGGTAAGCCAGCTCCCGGGACCGGCGGTGGCATGGTGGCTGCGTGGGTGCTGGCTGGCCAAGGCTGGCTGCAGGAGGCCACTGTGTCTGGGAGCACTGCCTGGGGCACAAGGGAGTGCCATGGCTCTGGGGAACCTGGCAGCTACAGTGATACAATGTCATACAGCAGAGATTTTTCACTCTCCATAGAGGGGAAGGTTCATCTATTGTGTGTGTATGTGATGGAGGGGTAAACAACAGAAAGCTGTAGTAAGCTTGACCTGTAACACCTCAGCCTGGAACTTTGCATAGAGATGCAGGGTTTGTTTTTCAGGACAGTTCTGAGAGCCAAGGTCCCACATTGTGAATCACGAGTGGGACGTTACAGCCAGAAAATGGCAAGAAACAACAAAATGTTTGCCAGGTTCCAACTTTGCCTACACAGTTGCAGAGATTGTATGTAAATGCAGATGTTTAATATGGTGTATGCTTTTGTGTGAGAACAAGTGGGTATCGCTTAAGAAAAGTGTTCTGTAAGATCTATTTCTTCCTGGATGTTTATAAAGATACCCTCATAATGGTCCTTAGTTTATAAATGGTCCTTCCTTTAACAGTTGGGGCTGTTTTCTATCATTCAGTTAACATCGGAAATTTCTCTCTAATTCCAGACTAACAGGCAAAGGAGGCTTCATAAACCTTACATTATTTCTCTCCTTCAGGACTTGATGTTATCACAGTTACTTCTCTGTGAAGGTAGCTGGTAATAGGAATAAAAATGGCTGTTTGTTTTTTTTTTTTAAATTCTTGTGTCATGACACTTTGGTCTTTGTTTTGAATTGCAATGAAGAGTCCCAACCCCAGCCAGTGTTGTACTGCTTCCACAAAGGAAGATTTCATGAAGACGTCGCTTTTTTGAAGGACAAATACACAACTGTTTCCAATCAATTTCTTAATAAGTATATTCACAGCTCAAATACAAGACACTGTATTTCAGACCACACAAATATCTGGCTGTAGTCCCATGATCAAATACCCGTGTGTACCAAGCACCTCTCTACTTGTGCTCAGAAATGGGTTGCTGCAGTGCTTCTCAGTCACTGCTTCTCAACCACTTAGTGCTTTGCCGATGAGCTCAGTAAGGTATCTTTTTGGGGCCTTTTTAGCAAGGTGAATGCTTTGTGGATAGAGCAAGATGCATCGGATGGTGACACTTGCTTTGCTGAGATGCCTTTTAAGTATTTACTGTCCTGCGATGATTTTTCATTCTTGTAAAAAACTGCTCTGGAGGCGGAAATGCTTCCTCATCATGCTATACTTTCAGCTTGGATAATGAGTGTGTAAGCTTTCCTGTTAGTCATCCTGGCCCTAACTAAAGCCTTCTGCATGAGGAATGACAGAAAATTTTGTTGTACTTTCATGTTCATGCTTGTGCCTCAGTTTCCCCACCTTGGAGAGTCCTGTGATGTCATTCCACAGTAAAGTTGATGTAAACTCTCCCTTCCTTGTTGCTAAAATCTATCTTATGCTATAATGTACTGCATACTTGGGTTTTTGTGCAGCTACACTGAGGACTTCCTCAGACTTAAGGCTGATCTACAAAGCTTTCTACGAAGTTCAGAATACAGAATTCAGTACCTGTGATCATAATGGCCAACACAAATTAGGCTGGTCGCCTACTCACCTGGATTTTTTACTGCTTATGTGGGGGAAATCCTTGTGTAGAAGTAGAGAGTACCATGAGGGTGGGGAGTGCACTCAGTTGCTCTTGACTTAGCCCATGAGACCCAGCGAGCTCAGGGCTTACCTGTTCCAGTGTTAACCAGAGGGGGTTAGCCAAGGGGTGATACCAAAGGACTTGGGTCAACACTCCCATTAGAGGGGGCAGAGGCTCAGTGCACTGAGCTGTGACACCTTCCCTGCTTCAGGAAAGATACCTGATTTCTTAACTTTGATTACTCTCTGAAAATTGAGACACACACAAAGGGTGCTGGAGGGAATGGTGGTTTTGTGAGCTGAGTATTTGTCCATGATGCTGAGAAAAACACTTTAGTTTGCTGATTAAATGAGAAGTAATTGCCTGAGGTACGAAGAGCTGTGTCCACTTACATCAACAGTGAGCATGGGCCAGTTTTGTTGATGACTCTGCAGTTCTGCATGACAGATCTTCAGTTCGGATGCTGATGTCTAGGTTTGGCAGTACTCTGGGGCTCCTTTTTAAGTACAGAAAAAAATGAGGTTTTGCTCTTACTCCCAGTTCTGCCTAAAGTGAAATTCTATGCAGATGTCTCCTATTTCCTATTCAGGGACTATCTCAATCCATTATCAGCAAATGTCATTTCCCTCGAATAATCTTGCTGCAATTCAACTGGCCAAGACAAAGATGTGTGTCTGAATACCCAACCTGATCAACTTCAATAGTTTTGCTCCTTAGCTTGCTTCCTGGCACAGCCTGGATATGTGAAATTCATTCTTCTGGCAATCCGTACATTCACTTGCTGATTGAAAACACAGGAATGAATATTAATAAAAGAAGGAGAAGGCCTCCCACAGCCAGGATCACAGACATCAAGCAAGCAGACAGAACCAGTCACTACTGTCTTACCATTCAGTTCTCCCTCTATTGTTAGGATTACTCTTATAGCTGGATGGAAGGTGAAAATAGATCTTTTTCAAGCTGGAAAAAAAATCTGTGCCCTTCCAATATCCAGCCCTGCTGCACACCTGGCCAGTGTCTTCCACTGCATTTGCTTTTTAATCTCCAACCTGGATGAAGGCCATAGTGGCCTAGTAGATAAGCTAAAAAGAAGTAGTTAAAAAGCACAGTGCAGGTTGCTTCAAGAGAGAACCTCCTCAGTCTGAAAGGCTGGCTGTGTTGTGACATGTAAATAGATGTTTTGTGCAGAATAGTCAATACTCTTCACGTCTTTAAATAGAGATTGATAACTAAGTAATAATAAACCCCTTAAACCAGCTGTTTTCTGCAGTGGATCCCATTGACTAAGATGCTGGAGCATGGAAGAGAAAGTGCTGAGACGACAGCAAGCAGTGATTTACCATGAAAAAATACATTTTATTTGCAGTTACCAGATACCAGCAAAATAAACATGAAGTCTGTGCCATACAGGTCTCAGCAGAGAGCTTCGCCTCTGTGTTTAATGTGGCTGAAATGCTCCTCACTGTTCTCCCTCTGGCCTTTCAGGGTGCAATGGGCCATATCATGTGGGGGCCTTGTGACCTTGGTGCCAGGATTCATTTATTTCTTATCAGGTCTTCACTGGAAATGCTACATGACTTTGTGCGTTTTTGCTTTCGTGTTACATAACAAAGCGAGTCCGACTTGTGACAACTCCCTCTGAAGATGTCAGTGACACACTCATTTTGCTGGATCATCCTGAAAGTTAGAGATAAGGCTGTTACATGAGGAATCACTGCATACAGAAACGTAACAGCCATGCTCATCTGAGGATATCTATGTCTCTCACTTTCAGTCACTTTCATGTAATGATTGGGATTTTCAAGCTTTCTATCAGTCTGACATGCATTTTGTTATAAGTACTAATTGTTTTATAGAGACTAATTACTATTCCAGTCTATTCTCCCCTCCCTAATATGCTTTTCTGATCCACTAGATTTTTTTATTACTATTGTCATCATCACCATCATCATCATCATCACCATCAACTCTGGAGAAAGAAGAAATTTGACAGGCATGGTTGTTGAGGTATTCATAATGAAGAGGGCTCTTCTGAAAGCAATGAGATGGTGTTTGGAATGAAGAGGAGACAAAACCCAGGGTCCTGAAAGGAAAATTACCTTATAAGAAGTAGAAATTTAGGACTACTTCAGTCAGAAGAAAGATGTATGGAGAGGCGTGAATCCAAGAACAAACAGCCTAGTAATGCTATAAAATGTTAAGATTCGGGTATTGGTTCAGAAGAGAAATATGATGTAAGCAGTGTATAATCCTGAGTAGGGACAAATTATATTTGCAAGGGACTTGCTTTTACTCAATGGTCTTGCATTCCCCCTGATCTGCAGCGCATCCTAAGGCGCAAATCCTCTTCCCTCCCCTGAGTATATTGACTCATGCTGCTTTCCCAACATCCAGGCTCTTCTTCACAGGGACAAGTGACAAGCCTGAGGAATTTTGCAGAAGTGCCTATTGCAAATTTCTCAGCATAGGACCAACTGCACCCTAATATGCATTAAGATTTTGAGGAGAGGATGACCAAGAAGGGTGTATGAGAGCAGTAGGGATTAATGAGATACCACGTCCAGCCCCTGAGCTGGAGCAGACAAACACCCTCGGGTAAGAAAATGCACAGGTTGGATGTCCAAGTTCCTCCAGCCTCTTCAATCCTGTCAACTCCAACAGGGGTACTAAGTGACTGAAAAATGCTTGTGTTTGTAGTAGACATCTCTGGGCCATGTCTACAATTTCTTGTAAATTTATAACTGCATACTTTCCAAGAGACTAGGGACAGTATGAAAGTCAAGACAGTATTTTTAGAAAGGCAAGTGAAATGACCTGAGTAATTTTAGGTCAATCTTGCATTGATTTGTGGCCAAAAGATGGAATGGTTAAAAGATTGAAGTAGAATTAATGTCAGTCAATAGGACTTAATAGAAAATAGATCTTGTCAAATGTACTTAATTTAATTGCTTGAGATCACAGATTCAGTTGATAAAAGTATAATAGTTTTCTTGGGCTTCACTTTTTTGGACACATGCCAGCCCACTGTATTGCTTCCACAGCCTTGGCCATAGTCTGCTTTAGGATTTTGAGGAGATTTCAGGTATTGTGCCTAGTTTGGTGGCCTTTAGTTGCAGCTGCCTGGCCCTTGGCATGCAGCTGACCAGGCAGCCCTGCTTGTAAGTCACAGATACCTTCTTTGAGAACTCCAGATAGCTGGGCGGCCTTTTGGAGTACAGCAATTCCCACCATATCTGCAGCATAGACATGTGGTTCTTTCCTTAGAAACTACTCTTCATGAAATTGCCACATTCTTCAGTCATCTGGTGTGGATGCAGTTACTCATGTAGGTTGTTCTGGTGACTTAGGTTAATCTGAGTTCAGATGCTCTCACATTGAAATGGATGATGAAAATATGTGGGGTTAGGAAAGCACAACAAGAATGTTTTTGAGTCTGATCAATGGCCTTACAAAGGGAGATTTAGCATCTTGGTCTCTAGCTTACTTTTATGGTACAAAAGTGCTTATTTGGGGTATTGTATCTAACTGTTTGTATTCTTATAGTCTATTAAACAAAATCATAATGAGAAAGCATAGAAGTCAAAATGAGAAAATACATGCCTTGAGCAATCCTATCAGGGGCTAAGATAAATGGTCAGTAATTTGGGAGGCTTATGCCAGTTGACTGATGTCTTTCTCCAGGATATATGTAGATTGGCCTTAGTTTTGGGGCTTCTGGCAGAAGGTACTTAGTGTCATTTCGTAGCTTTTGCTGTTTCGGCTTCAATACACTTATGAACCAACCAAATCTACAGCAGGAAGCACCTACCAGTAATTGCAGAAGTACTTGTCTTCTCAGGTCTGATTCTTGTCTGAAATGCCTAGGCTCATACTAAGATATACACTATGCTAGATCCTCAGCTGCTAAGGATTTATTTAGCACCATCGACTTATCTGGGGCTCCAGTCATTAACACCAGTTTAATTTTGCTTATGAGAATGCCAATCAAAGAAAGGCAAGCACTTGAAATTCACTTATCTCTGGTATCTATATTGAGCATCAAATGGAAAATTTTTATCAAAGCAGACATGTCATCTCTTGGGAACAAACAGAATTCTTGACTTCCTTCTGACTTCAGTAAACTTTTCACTTACTGTTTCATAACATGGCTGACTAGATTCATTTGTCATAGTGCCCCTGTAATTCCATGCTCAAATCCAAATATGACAAAAGGGAAATAAATAATGTACCCTTTCTTATGCCCTAAACCTCCGAGGCCATTTTTTAACCACTACTTTGACTATACCTACTGCTTTAGTATAGAATAAAACCCAAGATACGTGAACACAGTCTGCTGTTCTGTCAGCTCTACAAGGCCAGTATTTGACACAGACAGAGGAGTACAAACATACACAAAATTCAATCAGTTGAAACGATAATCCTTTTGGAAGTGCAACTTGCAACATCTATCTAGGGCATGAAAAGTGCTGTATTCCAGTGAGATTCCCAGAGATACTGAGCTGAAATAAAGATTCATTACAGTTTTTAAGGCAGTGAGAATTAAGCACATGCATAAAAGTTTGCTGACTGCAAATGTACTTGACAACTTACCTGAATAGAAATAGCGAACTACATCAGGGACCTATAATATTTCTGTTGATATTGCATCCATAGCAAAATGTATTTAAAAAAAAACCAACCCAAACCTACTATCCCTCTCTCTGCTCAACATCTCTAAGTCCTTACTTATTTTTACTTCCTGTCATCTGATATTGCGGCCACAAGACAACAGATAGCCAAGTCTGTTTAATAAATCATAGTCTGACTTTCTTATCTATATTGAGTAGATATGCAAGATGTCTAGTAATTTCTTTAAATAAAAAGAAACTCAGATTTAGAAAATTCTGCATAATTACGCTATCATAAAATTTGCTAGTAGTTTACTATAAAGAAGATAAAATTACATACTTTTAAGGTCATCATATGTATTATTACTACTCAATCTTGCGCAATTAATTCACTGTACTCGGGAGAATGCCCAATTTCATTATGATAATTTTATAACTCAAACCATATTTTGTATCTGAGTATTTTTTGTGAATAGTTATAATATCTACTTATTCACTTTAGTGTCTGTGTTTATAGAGAGAAGAGGACACCAGACATATAAAAGATTTATCATTCTGCACCTGAAAGAGTCATTGTGCATGACTTCTCCTGTGTTCTCTTCCCTTGCAAATACACTTGCCTGTTTGTCACAGCTGGCAGTTCTGGTCTTTTGGCCAGTCAGTTCAATGCTTAGTTCAGAGGCATGTTTTCTTTCCCTGAAGTTGTTAAAAGAACCTGCAGTAGTCAGTGATCTACAGCTGTATCTCAGTCAGGTTCCCGATGGACAGCCCAGAGAAAACAAGCCACTGGGAAGAGCTCTGCTGAACTCAGAAGGCTTTGCATCAAGTCTTCAGTGAGGGGACAGCAAGAAAAGAGAAATGACATGTTAGTTCTAATTTTGAGTGAAGAAAGCAGGTTATTAGGTCATGCCAGTCAGCTATCTGATGGGAATTGCTCTTTCATGCTTTCTGGAGTTCCATATTGCTTTTTATCTAGGGGACATGCACAATTCATGAGCAGCTGAAACAAATGAAGACAAAATTTAACAAATAAGATAGAGAAGACATTGAGATGTAAAAGACTATAACACAGTAATTGAAAAATAATAGAATAACAATATAATAGCAGAGGCAGCCATTCGCTGCTATTAATCATGGCTGTAGTTTTAAATATTAATAAATCCAAATAGCTGCATCTGTTAATTCAGACTCTACCTTTTAGAAAGGAATTTCTGTCATCAAAAACAAAATCAGTTTTCAGCTGTAACTCCTTGGTTGGTCTGGGGAGCTATCTCAGTCCACACTTCAGTCTTTCCTCTGTTTTGCCAGCTTGATCAGATGCGACTGTCGGCTCCTGTCTGAGATTGTAGGGTGGAATCAGTGAGACAATAACCCATGAACGCTGATTAAGTGTTCCTGACTTTCTACCTGGTGGTTGTGAAACATGTATTGGTTTGCCAGAACTTGGCTTATAGATGTGGTATTAGAGGAGGAAAGAGTAAAAGAACAAGGTTGTGAAAATCTGAGCTTTCAAAAAACATCCCATCACAGCAGAGGGAGGGAGCGGATGGGACTGTGGATTTTGAGAACAATCCATGTAGATTGCTGCAGAGCTGAGAGTCCTCTGGGAGATATGATGGCCAAACAAATTGCCCCACTTCAGGAGAGGCCAAACCTCCCCTGAGTCAGTGTGCATCTGTGGGGAGCAGCTCAGGTAAGGAGGAGTCTACCTTAGGCTGTGCCTAAAACATATTTGTGATAAACAATACCAGAACCATGGGAAATAAAACAGCACCGCTCCACAGACAGCCCAGTTCTGCACACATATCAAGCTCTGAATTTTGGTAGATCCAAAAGCAGCCCACCCCATCGCATTGCCTTCTATAGGTAGACAAGGTTGATATTTATGGTTAGAAGCCCATTTAACTTATAATTTGATGAGCATCAAATAGGTCCCTTGGAACAGAACTCTATCTTTCATTTCAAAGAGTGAGCCTGTATAGCTGTGAAGAAAATAGAAGTCTAAAGAAAAACCATGAGCTGAAAGCAATCTTTCTGACCCTCCAGAGAACTGAAACAATTGTAGTGAAAGGTGTCAAGCGCTACATCCATCTCAATAGACCAGAACTGCGACCTAAAAATGAACATTTAAATCTCCGCAACTATAAGCCAACCACTTCGATGGGAAACTCTCAATCGTCTCCAGGCAAAAATTTCCCAGATACTAAAACCTCCATTTCTTTCCCCAAATAACTGCTCCAGTTCAGCTGTTAAATATTAAAACAGAGATCTGCAGGGAGCTGCCTGTCAAAAATGTGGGGACAGAGAAAAGCAGGAGTAATTGAATGGGGATGCTGTGCTGCAAGCTGAACAGCCCAGGCAATGAGCACTGCCTGGTGTCTCTGCCAGCCAAGGACAGTTGGTGGGTGCTGTGAGGGGGCCCATCCCTGTTGCAGTCATCTGAATTGACTGCATGGGCTTTGTACACACCTTTTGATTTTTATCTTCTTGACAAGCTGGATGTGTCAGGAATATCCCTAGTGAAAGGCACATGAAGGTTTGAGTGTTTACTTTGCAAACTATTACATGCAAACTATGACTGATTTTTCCAAAGTAAATTTGGTTTTTAAGTATTTTCCTCCCTTATAAATAAACAATAAATTTGTTGTTGTCATTCACATTGTTCCCCCCAAACAAGGGATCCTAAAGTAGGATCTAAACATTAATGTTAGCGTATAACATGCCACAATGTTCTACTGTGAAAACATAGCCAACCACAGAAACATTTCAGGGCCTGACCCCTCAGTCTCGATTAACAGGGGCTATCGCTTCTCACACGAGTAATCCCATTCAGCTGACAAAAGAAGATGCCAGTCTAATACTAAATATTTGCTACTTCTTAAAGGGGTTTTTGTTTTGGCATAAAATCTTGCTTTATTGCTGTTTTCAAAGGTACTACTTCAGGAAGTGGACCAAAGCAAAAATGTCACATTTTGGACTGTTTTATAAGTGTTTATTTTTGTAACTCTGTTCTGCTGATGCTTTCTTGATTTATGCTGTCACTTAGATATAAATGTAGCAGTGCTGAGGCAGTACAATACAGGACAAGTGATCAACAAAGCATAGAAACATTTTAGCATCTTTTTCACACTGTGAAATGTGATAGTGATAGCATGGAAGCCTGGGTCCTGAAAATATTTTCTGAATGTCTCTGCTCTTTCATGTTTTAACAGCTGGTATGCTATTAAATATTTTCTTAAGAATATTTTCTTAACATTCTATATTCTATATTAATATTCTGTATAAGAATATTCTTAAGAGTATTTTCTTAAGTCTCTCTTAGCTTTAGGTAGAGAAACACAAGAGGGCACTTTAGTCCATTTATTTATTAAGCTGGTATCAAGGAGAATCCTCTCTACTACTCTGACCCCTTAAAGAGTTAAGCCAATGAAAAGGCATTTTTTGCACTTCTCTTTCTTGCCTAACAGAATGAAATCACAGTGCATTTGTAAAACCAGAGGTGGTGAACTTGGCAAGGGAATGACAAGAGAGAGAGTTGGGAAGAATATGCATGCTGTGCCTTGGAAGTGGAAGTTGTCTCTTGTTAAACAACTGGTGATCATGCCTGTTTGAGCTGTGGTCTGTAACACTGGGATTAAGCCCAGGTAGTTATAGGCAACATGTGGAAAACAGGTTAGAAAAGGGTTTAGAAAATGATGTTGCTCATTATGTGACTTGCTTCCCTTTAGGTCAAAATCAGACTGGGAGTAGTAAACTTCTGGAAATGTAAGGACATGAAGTATTAACTCAAGGCTTTTTTTGGACCTTTTTAATGAAACTTTCCTTAGGCACAAAGTTGAAGCTGGAGGTCCAGTAGCAGTCATTCTGCAGTGGAAGTTCTCCTTACCTTCTGAGTTGGACAGTGATTATGAAAATGGGGTTATTCTGGTGAGTGTGGCTATATTCAGCTGCAGAACAGCTGCTATATTCGTCTGTTGATGCGTAAAGATGAAAAGAAAAAAAAAAAAACAACCCTGGGAGGGGGTGCAAGGATAATGGCAGTAAACTATTGCCTCAAGCACCAAGTTTTTCATTTTGCTGCCTGTAATCAGACACTATCAGCAGCACCACACAACCAGAAAATTCCTTTAGCCCTCCAGCAAGCTTTATGATGTATGCTGTTCTTCACTGCAGTGGATTTCATATGTCTTTTCATTTTTTCTCTTTCTCATCCCCATTTTCAGCCTTTATTATTTTGGAGCAAAAGGGGATGTTCCAGGCTCTCTGCGGTTCAGTTGTCCTTCATTATACTTCTATATTGCCAGGAACGTTTTGCTCACAGTGATATTCCCAAGGCCCCATTCTTTCTCTGTCTCACTACAAAAACAAGCTTTTCAAGTGTCGTGGTTTAGCCCCAGTTGGCAACCAAGCACCACGCAGCCGCTCACTCACCCTCCCCGCCCCGGCTGGGATGGGGGAGAGAATCGGAAAGGCAAGAGTAAGAAAGCTTGCGGGTTGAGATAAGAACAGTTTAATAATTGAAATAAAATAATAATAATAATAGTAATAAAAATTGCAATGAAAAGGAGAACAGGAGAGAGAAACAAAATTCACGGAAAAGAAACCAAGTGATGCAACTGCTCACCGACACTCAGCCAGTCGCTGAGCAGCGATTGCTGCCCCCCAGCCAACTCCCCCCAGTTTACATACTGAGCATGACGTCATATGGTATGGAATAGCCCTTTGGTCAGTTTGGGTCAGCTGTCCTGGCTGTGCCCCCTCCCATTTTCTTGTGCACCTGGCAGAGCATGGGAAGCTGAAAAAGTCCTTGACTAAGGTAAGCACTACGTAGCAACAACTAAAACATCAGTGTGTTATCAGCATTATTCTCCTACTAAATCCAAAGCACAGCACTATGCCAGCTACTAGGAAGAAAATTAACTCTATCCTAGCTGAAACCAGGAATCAAGTTAGTAGCTGGGCAGACTTGTCTTAAGTATTTCGTTGTATAGCTACCTGCCACAATGTGTTGCATGCCTTATTAGGCCATGCTAATGAAGGGCTACGTCATCTATCTCCAATACCCCTGTGCTCCTGCCTTCCACAGTTTGGGTGCATTTCTGTCTGGATAATAGCACTCACTCTTTGTAGATGTATTACTGTTTCAATTTGATTGCCTTTATTCACAAGGAAGCACTGAGAGCTTGTAGAAGAATTTCACCATTTTCTGGCTGCTCCTCAAGAGCTACCACACTGCCAAAGGATTCTTTTGAGGACCAGAAAGGAAGACAATTTGACAGGAGCTCAAAGGAACTGGAGGCTATACGGCATAGGATGCAGTGGATTGCCTCTCGTCAGTTCTCATTGGTATTGGTAGTTGCATGGCGATGAGCGAACAAATTAGAAAGTGATATAACATATGCTTTTACTAGTTTAGATTCCCTAAAAATCCACTTATCTTAATTTATTGGACAGCATGTATGAAGCATCTTGAATATGAGTCTATCTGTTGACAAGCTTGTTTCCTCAGTTCAAGCTGTAGAGACATATGAAGGGGCTGTTTGAATGATAAAGGTTGCCAGTTCAATTCCTAGTGTCAGCTGGGTTGAAGATACATCATATATCACAGCAGCAATATGACATGTAGTGTATATGATTGAAGAATCCCTTGAATATTAAGCAGTGCATAGTGAAGTCAAAGGGAACTATAAACAAAGTGAAAAACCTAATTTATTTCTCATCACACAGCGAATCTAAATACAGGCATACATGCAAGGCACCAAGGAATATATTTCTTTCAGATGAAAGATTCAGAGATGAGTTGTTATTAATTTGTTTGACTATTAAACTCTCATATGTAATAAACCATCTCTATGTGTGTAATTATAACCACCTGTCAAAAAGATGCTAAATTACAAAATTGCTATATTTCTTAGGCACAATATTGACCTGAGAAATTCTTTTTAGCCTGTGAGATTCAGTCTGGTTTTATTTATGTTTTTTATGAAGTGGCCAAGACAAAGTTTGTAATGGAACCCCACTATGATGATAAATTCACACCTGGAAGGGAATAACTTTTAAACCTGTATTATTGAAATTGATTAGAGTGCCCATGGTACATAGGGTGTTTTTTGAAGCATGCTGCACTTGGCTGAGAATCTTTTATTAGTGCTAATAAGCTAGTTGGAGCTGAGTTGCCAAAGGCCAGAGTGAGACAGGGGCATGACCCTTAGCTTTGAAATTGCAGGCAGGGTGGTGTATGTTACTATGACACGTTTCTTAGTGTTCAGTTAGGATGAAAACTAGCTAGCATACAAAAAATACTGTTGAGCTATTGTATATATAATATAGGAATACACACTGTATGTATATTATAGACAGAAAGTATGGTGATGCATATATATGCTATATATAACATAATATTTTAGCTGTTTTGGAAAGCAATCCTCTAGGTGTTAACAGCCTTTGTAATGGAACATATTTATCTGACTTACAGATCACCTCGGTCTTCTCTGCACAGCTATAGGGGAGTAAGAGAAGTGAATCTCAGAAGATACTGTCATATCAGGGTGTATGCAAGTATAGTATTAACAGCAGACATATGCCTAAATGTCTTCACATTTTCCTGCTTGTGTAAGAATGGCTGGTATGTATTAGTTATTAAAATTTGCTTAATTTATGTTGCAAAATAAAAGAGATAGATAATAAATATAAAAGATTAAATGAGAAAAAAAGTCTTATCTTGCTTCATTATAAAAGTGTATACATGAAGAGTTTATGAGTAGAACTGTAATTTAAATCACCAGTAAAACTTTTGTATTTAGGTAAAGCCTGCTTTCCATATTCCTTTGAGAAGTGAATGGGATTGCTTTTATCCATCCTTTACAAGAAGATGGGTCTTGCATTCATTCAACCCATTCATGCTTTGAGATCTTACAGAGTCATGAGGGATTTGCAAGTGATCAGGGCAATGCTTGCTGATGCCTACCTTTGCAGTCTGTGCAGAGTTGTGCTTTGCTGTGCCTCTGCTGCACTGTCAGCTGAACTCTTTCTGGCCTTTCCCTGTCCTGCCCCCAGGACTTTCACAGGTACTCTATGGGTCAGGGCAACTTGAGGCCATTATATTGTCTGCAATGCTGTGCTAACATGGGAGGGGACATGCTACAGACACCCCTCTGTTTTGCCTTGCACTTATCTCTGGCTTGCTCTTGCTTGCCCTTTCCAGTAGTCACAAATCTACAGGTTCGCTGTGGGGAGACTTACTGAAACTCGAGAGAAAGCTGAAGAGCAGCAAAAAGGCCAGGAGGCAGCAAGGCTGGCAGTTGCGAAAACATTATTTATTTCTCTGACTTTGTCACCAGCTAGCTGTGTAACCTTGAGGAGGTCGTTTTTATCGCTTAGCCTCTGAGGAAAAAAGTGAAGAGGACTGCAGAACGGCTGGCTTAAGAGATGCGATAGCGTGAGCCCTTACACAGAGGCAATATGATTGTTATTGCCAAACCCTTTGGGCAGCGCAGATGCCCCCATCGATTGCTGGAGTTGGGGGTGGGAAACGACGGGCTCAGAGCAGGGCTCATATTGATTAATTGCAGCTTGCAGCAGTGCAGCCCTGTGCCAGAGGGGCCCCATGGCGCGGTCACCTGCGGTGGATGGCTTCCCTTGCTGGCAAGGGATGGAGCTTGTGTGGGCGATGGGTGCTGCACTTAATTACAGCCAGGCAATTGCCAGGAAGTAATAGGATTAAAAAGCAAAGCCATTGGTGTGTACTGATATTCAAACAGCTTTGTCACACCACATCTGAGAGTTGCCTGACTTAACAGAAGTGCCAGAAGTAACAAGCTGAGGATTTTTGCGAACATTTTCTTCCTTTGCCTTACTAGTTAACATATGAACCTCTACAAGCTGCAGTAGCATGGTGTTTTGCTGCTACATTGCACTTTCACTGGGGTGTCCCTGAGCCCAGATTAATATTAACACAGGCATTGCTTTTTCTGAGTTGTCTCCCTGCAAGACCTGGGGAGTGGGGGGCTTGCCTCCGCCTGGCCCCCGGCTGTGCCCCTGCTCTGTGCACCCTTTGGTGCCGACACAGCAGCAAGGAGAGGTTTGCTTCCTCTGGAGAAAAGCTGTACCCTTAGCAGCTTGGCACACTTGTTTAGGATTCCCTAGAAGATTGAATTTGGGTGGAAAGATAAGCTGACACTGCCGTTAGCTTTCAGCTAACAAAATCAAAGTGCTCATAAATTATCTTCTTGGTAGCGAGGCCATATGAATGAATTCCACGTACCAGTATATTTGAGCTATACTTTTTTTAAAGCCCAGAGGAGGAATCAAAACCACACAGAAGTCTTTCTCTGTACCACAGGAAAGCCATCCGGGGTGTGTCTCGGCCACCCAGGCTGAGGAGGGTGCCACCAGGCCTGGCCTTCCCCTCTGCATTGGGGCAGAGGGGGCCGACAGGGCTGGGGGCAGTTTAATGCCAAGTTGTAAAGGTTTTTAATGGGTTCGTGGATGTGGCTTGCAGGCTGCGTTTGGTGTGGTTGGGTGGGGGCAGTGGGAGAAACCCGGCAGCGGGGGAAAACTGAGGGTCATGGGCATGCTGGGGCAGCACGCTCCCCCAAACCCCCGAGAGTGGAGGAAGAGGAGAAAATGGCAGCGCTTCCACTGTGGAGAGGGACAGCTACTTCAGCTGTTGCCACCGGACAGTCAGGGTCAGCTGCCTTGATAAAAACAGAGAGAGTAATTTTGCTGGTTAATGAGTTGTTAATGAAGTCTTTCAAATGCAGACCTTTCCTCTCAAAAAAAAAAAAAAGAGAAAAAAGGAAAACAAAGGAAAGAAGCAGATACTTGCCTCTGTGAAGGAAATCCTGCAGGCTTAGGAGAAGTGGTGCAGGGAGAACGAAGCATGTCTTGCAGTCACCTTGGCACCTGAGGAAACACTATGAAAGCTGCAAGCACCAGGCAGTCAAATGGTCAGGGCATTGAAATCATACGCTAAACATGAAATTGTGTCATGGTTGTAGAGAGAATCAGCTTTCCAGAGCCATATGGATGATGACAACCTGTAGTTCCCAGCAATGTAGAAGTTGGTGTCTAACTCTTCAGTGTTGCTCAGAAATTCAGAATAATAAGATATTTTCCTTCTCTGTTTGCAGTTTCTCCCACATAATCTCCCTGATCTCTCTCCTTTTTTCTGTGTCCCTGGTGGTGGGTAGGTTGCATATAGAACAGCATTTTACAATACTTAAGTAATCATTTCTTCAAAGCACTGCTGAGAAGGAGTGTAATACAGAACAGGCACCATAGTGTTTCCTGAAAGGGCTGGGGACCTTTGCTGGTTATTAACTCTACGTGTGCTCCTTGTTGCTGTCAGCAGGCCGCTGCAGTGGTTACCCAGACAATACTGTCTTACCAGGTCAGCTGGGAGCCCAGAGGGCTTTGATGGGGCTTCGTTAGTGCTGATCGGAGTAGCGGGTGGGGAACCGCTGTGTTTTATTGCTACGCTAATGGTTACTTTTTTAAGAGAACAGCTTTTGAAAATTAAAATTCTTAAGTGGGTGTTTAATTTTTGTCAGGACTGCTATTACCTTCTGCATTAATCGACTACTAACCGATTCTGAATAATATGCTTAATGACATGTATCTGCTGATTGACAGGGCTAGAAATGCGCAGGTTTTTGGCAGGATTATAGCTGGGCACTTGTGAGTAAACCAAAGGCTTACCACCTGCTGGTAGATGTCTCATTCCAAAGGGCTATTTCTCACCGATGTACCACTGAGCAATGTGGGTGGGCATTAAAATAAACTCTCATTTGAATAGTCATTATCCTGTTCAACTTGTACCGCATGGACAGTGAAGGTATAGCAATCCAGCTTGCAAAACCTGGATGGCCAACAACTGAAATGGGAACTGACCAGATATACAAGCATCGCTTTAATGCAGAAGCCCTGCTGGGGCAAATATGCTTCAAATATACTACCCAGAGGAAAACGTAAGGTGTGGGGTGGAAGGGTGCCGTACTGCTGCATCAGGACTCACAGACTCCTGTACATGCATATTTCTACTCAGAAGGGCTACTGTGGATTTTTCTAGATGTGATTAACCTCTAGGACTAGCTAGGTCCCAAGTAATTCTCTTGGCTGACTGTTAAGGCAGTGCTTTTCTTTACAGATAAATGTCCTCCATAAATAAGCTAGATAAATACTCCAGGTCTTGTGACTGGGGGGTTCCTGGTCTTGCTGTTTTCCCAGTCTCCTTGAACTTTTGTTTATAGAGACTATCAGTTACTTTTTGTGATTCCGTGTATCACCAATGTTCCCAGGGCTGTCCACATTGTTCTGGGTCACTTCCATAGGGATTGCAAAGAGCTGTTCAGTGCCAATGGTGAGGGGTACTTCAATGGCCCATCCTGTAACGAGAGGGGGGCAATAACGAGCAGCGTTACAACCGGTTTTTTTTGAACCCTTCTTGGTGACCTGGAACATGAATTGAGGATAGAGTGGTAGTCTTATTAACAACAGTATTTAATTACTTAATCTTTCATTCAGCGGTGGCATTCTGAGGCACTTTTCAGCCTTGGTTTGGCTCCAAGACCGAGGTGCCATCTTTTCTGTCCTGAGTCCCTGGTAGCATTTTTTTTTTTTGATACTACCTGTAGAGAAACTATTTCTTTAAAAAGGCTCACTGCCTATAGCATAGTTATCAACAGAATAGTTCAGCAGACAGAAAGCACCTAATTAAAGGAATTATGCCAGTAAGGTTTCAAGAAGAGCTGTGGTGTGGAGATTATGGTATGTACAGTGGGGAGTACTAAGAATACCCTGTTAGTGATGATTTGTAGTTGGATATCTGCATCAGTTTTTCTTCCAGTTCAAGGGGATTTAGATACAAGGAATTTGCTTTTAATTCAGATGTGTATTTTTGATTAAGCACTGTAGTTATTTTTATTGCTATGGAGAATAATAGGCAGGTGTACCCATTGCAGCTGATGTAAGATAGTGCAGCAATAAAAGATTAAAAAAAAAAGAAGAATCAAAACAAAAGAAGCAATTTGGCTTCGGATTCATGTATGCATTCAAAAAATATTCAGTATGAGGATGTACCAAAGGTCTTAACAAATACCATTTCTGATACATTATAGCCTTTCGTGGAGGTTTAACAAAGCCAGCCTTCCTGTTTTGTTTTGTTTGTACATTCATGGATAAAGAATTGAGCAGTCAACACACCTGTTACTAGTGAAGTTTTAAAAAAAAGCTATACAAAAAAATACACAGCATTCCTTTGACCAGATGTCCAAACATTAACTTAAGCAACTTGCCTATTGTACAACTTTGCAAAATCAGGGCCAGTGTTGTTAGGTTATTGTCTATGGGGCAGCCTACTAGGCGACAAGTGCAAGGTAATAAAAGGAGGACAAGGGAACTGATTTGAAAGGTCAGACTTGCATTGCAGGAAACTGACTCAATACATATTTTTAAAGTTGGAAATATAACTTAAAATTCACAAAGACAAAAGTATTCTGCAAACTGAACTGGTTTCCTTCCTGATTCCAACTCTGTGCACAGTACAGGGAAGAGGGATGTTTCATTTTGTCTCCCTTTCTAAAGAAAATCGAACTGGGAGGGGTAATTCTGACCCACTACAAGCAGCAAATACTGGCATTTGGAAAAAAATGGGGAGCTAACACGATTTACAGTCTGCATGTCACTTGGTCGTTAGAGATGTTTTGAAATATTCCAGAAGATGTCATGGTATTTATTAATGGTTTTATTATAATCACAGCTATATTATCTTTCTTTCTGTATTTTGAGAACTCACTTGCTGTGTGGTAAAAGCTGAACATCTGTTAGCTGGAAATGTGGTTAGATGTCTGCATACTGATGTGCGAAGTCCGTAAGTTATTTAACAGAGAAGAAGTAAGAAATAAAGAATGTGTGTGTGGAGAAGAGAGAACACAAACTTTGAGCATGGTTTTGAAAGTAAAACAGTTACTTCAGGATGATGGTTGGTAGTAGGTTTGGGTGTGTTTTCTCTGTTTCATTTGCCTTGAATGCAAAAAGGATAAACCAAATTATTTTTAAAATGTGTACTGTAGGTATCATGGGTGAAATGCCTAGGCATGGTTCCAGAAACCTGTGACAGAAAACTGTAGAATAAATGCAGATGTGAATGCCATTTATTTTAATGAACACCACCATAATCAAACTTCATGCCTGAAATAAAATCTGAAAAGATAAAAAACAGTGAGTCTTAAATGTACCAAAGAATACGAATCTGCATATGTTGTAAATAGTGACTGATAAATGACAACCCTGTGGCTATTTTTAGAGCATTATTTGAAACTGTAATAGTAATGATGAGACTGTTTGAACAAAGATGTATAAGTTACTGTATGCATAGTTATAAATTGTGCTGAATACCCTTGGAATAAAATGTTGCTTTGTTAAGAACCTAATGTGATTAGGTTTCATATAGAAGACTGCTTATTTTGTGTTTTCAATAGGAGTGTTTGCAACATAATCTCATATTGCAACTGCCAAGGAATGATTTGAGACCCTTTTCTGTAAACCAAGAAAGAATGGTATAAAAGGCATGACACTACTGGATCTGCCAGACAGCCTTTACAGAGTCTGCTTTGCCTTTGCCAAAGCTCCTCAGGATCCCATAGCCTCCAAGTCAAGAACAAAGGTCAGACCTGAAGATTCTTCTCACCTCATGGTAGGTAAAGGCACATAGATTTTAAAACACAAACAATAACTGCTAGTCAAAGCGTAGCATTTGAAGTAACATTCTGCCAGCACAGCTGTGTGCTCAAACAATTTTTTTCATTATGATTTCCCTTTGAGAATGAAATTGCAGCTGAGTTACCCTGATACAGATAAGTGACACTTGTGTTGCTCCCACAGGTGCTGAGTCGTGGGGAAGCATGCTTTTAGCAGACTCAAGAGAAGCCCAGCCTCTGACTTCAGACCTCTGAGACCTTGACATTTCTCATAAGCTGGCTGAATGCTTTCATGATTCCAGGGTTGGCAAGTTTGCTTATTATCTCTGAGAGATTTGTGACTGCAGAACAGTTATTGGCTTGGGTGATCTCCTTGGTCTGACATGATCTCTGTGTTAGTACCATGCTAAGCACACACTTAGGCTTGCTATTTCCCTGGGAAGAAAAAAACTCCACAAATGGAACATGATGCACCTGCCCATAACTTTTCTTGCAGTCTCTGTGAGTAACTATAGCAAGTACTGGATACTCTATACTGACTGTCCGTCTCCTGACCCTACAGACACCAGCAACCCTGTCCTGTAGTATCACTGATACAAATGCACAGTCTTCTGGGAAAGCCTGATGATCTGCATCTCCTGTTACAATCTGCTTTGGGGTCTACTCTTGCAGGAATACTTGGGAGTCATAAAGACTGGCTGACTCATCTCCCCAGACGTAGTTGTAATTTTCCATTTATACAGGGCTAGTGCACAGAAAGTGCTGGAAAATTCCGATTGTCTGTCTCCTGAGCAAGGTCAAAGCCTGACTGGATGCCACAGACAGAAACCATAATGCAAACCTAACATACACAGTCTATTGTGAGTCAGTTGTGTGCAATCACTGCTTCCAATCAAAATGCTTAGGGTCGATAAGTCTAATGACAACGGACTAAAGACAGCCTAGGTAGTATCTGGAAGTTGCCGTCAGTTGCTCTGTTTGTCACAAGCTGAGCTGATAGCGTCCATTTTAGAAAACTTTATCACTAAACTCTGGATCCCACTAAAATCTCATGTTATTATATAAAGGGCCATGCTCTGCTCTCTTTTGGCAATGATGAGCAAGTCTCACTCTCCAGCTGCATAGTCTTTTAGCAAATTGAGATCTTCTAATTCATCTGAATATTCAGACCTCAGAATAGCACAGAGACAGCACTTCTGAGGATAACTAATGATATTTTACAAAATTCAAATTCTGGCCATCCACCAGCATTCATTTTGCTAAATCAAAGTGCAGTGTTCCTTTGTGAGCTGATACTAAAGCTGAATGCAATTAGAGGCATGCTGAATAGTTTACCAGAAATCAAGATCTCTCTTGACTCTGGAAATATTTCTGGCTCATACTAAGAGGAGAAAAATAAAACCTTAACTCCTGTTCCCATGTCCAAACCTACTGTCAGCATTAAAAATTATAGTGCGATAAATAGAGTGTGAACTTATGTCCTGTCAACTAGGGGTTCCCAATTTTTTTTTCAACAGCAACAAGAGTCATACATGTAGCCCACTGTTCACTGAATTTCCAGCTTGGGTGTGTGCCGAGCCTCTGCCACTCTGGAATGGTTTATATACTGCAGTCTGACGACTCATTTCATACACTGCATGTCCCGGTAAGCTTCTTTCATCACCAAAAAAAAAAAAAAGGTCAGATGGGAGAATTGTGAAAATATAGAGTATAACGGATATTATCAATCAGCTCAATGTTGATTTGCAAATGTACTTATCATTAGGGAACTTTTAAATGCAGTTCTGAGTGAATAGCAAAGTTACAGCCAACATCTGCCTGTGTGATTTCTGTAGATCTGGATGTTCTCTCTCAAACCTGATTGCTCCTTAATTATGGTGGCAATGACAGCTTCACTGCCTTATTTTCCTTCCCCCAAAAACTCCCCTTTGAAGAAAGATTTCTTTGTGTGTGACCTTTTTGGCCATAGCAGCAAGCATGCTTTTCTTTCCTAAGTTTTGTTAGGAACGTTGGAATCTCCTGTTAATTTCCCTGTAACAAGATTGATGGCTGACATTTGCTACCCAGTTGCTCCCCATAAACAGCATGGCCTGAGGATCTTAGGGTTACCTTGTCCTTTGGGAATCTCTTTCTTTTGGGTGGAACAAATGCGCAAAAACCCAGTCTTGCAGGTTACTCCTAACAGAAGGAAAATTTGGGGATTCGGTTAGGCTGTCTCTACATTTCTGTGTGCACACAGTCTCATCTGCTTGAACACAGGAGGAATCAAATACCCAGAGCTCCAGCTCTGCCTCCAAAATTCTGCCAGCTGAAAGCCTGACTCAGAAGTGTGCTTAGTGCTCTTGCACTAGCAGAGGTTCAAGCATCTTTTCCCCATTTGCTTCTGAACTCTCCTTCTCAGCCTGTCTCATATGCATCTGTAAGGAAGAGAAATCCAGAAAGCCATTTTGACTATGAAATGTGAATTTCCAGTCAGACTCGAGTGTCCATGTTTTTGCTAGGCACATGCACTCTGTGTTTTAGCTGCTAAAGAACGGGTAATGGCTGTGGAGGAAAGTCTCCCTAACACCACAGAGATTAAGCAAGGCTCTTCCTACCAGTGGGAGTCAGCTAATGCAGGACTCAACTCCAGCGTTCATTATTTCTAGCTTTCTCCCTACATGGCTGAGAACGGCTGTAAGCTCCAGGAAGGAGATCTGTTTTTTCAGGGGAAGGAAGTATCCAATGCATGAAAATCCTCAGTGTTTTCAAGAAATATGTTAATGAAGTAGGAGCTCTGATGGCTGCTCTGGTTCCCAGACTTTGCCTCTTGGTTGTCAGTCTTAGGTGACAACAGAGAATCCCACCTGGATCTGATTCTCCAGGCAATTCTGTATTTAAGCAGACCTTGAGCAGGACATCTCAGCAAGTAAAAAAGAAAAAACCAATTTTTTTTTTTTAAATCCTCCAGAAGACCTAAAGCATCCTTCCCACCCCACATACCCTGCTTTTTCAGGTTCTGCAGTGTGTATGGACAGTTGCAATGGATCTGAACAAACCTCATAACAGGCTAACAACTCTTCAAGTGCTGAAACTCAGAATAGGTAAAAAGTCTTATAAATACCTATGCTGAGAAACAAAGTGGATTTTCTCATGTGAGAAAAGGTGAGGTGATTTGAGACTGCCAGCATGGCTTCACCAAGGGCAAGTCCTGCCTGACTAACCTGGTGGCTTTCTATGAAGGAGCGACTGCAGCAGTGGACAAGGGAAAAGCAACGGCTGTCATCTATCTGGACTTCTGTAAAGCCTTTGACA
>VYZW01018380.1:0-12802 GCA_013401315.1 Balaeniceps rex | reverse complement strand
TTTACCAAGAAGGTGGTCAAACACTGGAACAGGCTTCCTGCAGAGATGGCCGATGCCCCATGCCTGTCAGTGTTTGAGAGGCATTTGGACAATGCCCTTAATAACATGCTTTAACTTTTTGTCAGCCCTGAAGTGGTCAGGCAGTTGGACTAGATGATAGTTGCAGGTCCCTTCCACTGAACTACTTCTATTCTATTCTATTCTATTCTGTTCTGTTCTGTTCTGTTCTGTTCTATTCATTGCTATTGCTTCATTTAAGACCCCAGGCCTCGCAGTGCCTGCAGCCTGGGAAAGCCACCTCCTCCTTCCCAACATACATACTGGTTTGAATAAGATTGTGTAGCAAAACAGTTTTAGAGAAAGTGGAAACCACAGCTTTTCACTATATGCTTATGCTCAGAGCCATGACTGCAGTGGTGTACCAGCAACTGTGCGTGTACAGGGGCTGTTCCCCGCTCTCTAGAGCAGGCTGAGACAGTAGCAAGTGGCAGTAAATGTAGTCTCTTCTGGCAGGCAGACCTCTCTGCTGCCCAGGGCTGTGCTCTCCGACAGTCACTTGACATTCAGTGCTGAGCAGGGTGCAGGGATAGTGATTTAGGACCAGTTCCGTAAAGAGATTACACTTGGCATTCGGCACTGAAGAACTGTAGATACTGGTGTACTATAAGTTGTATTTGCTCTGAGCACAGCTTTGTACAGCAATAAACACTCAGTGGCACTGGCCCAAACTTAGAAACTGGCTGTGCTGAGACTCTCCGCAGCTACACCTCAGGAGCAGCTGTCAGTGCCAACCCTGTGCAGAGCCTTCCCAACTCTTGGTGAATGAGTGACAAGAAAGATGTGTTTCCAGGGAATCACATGCTTCCTTAGTACTAAACTTCCCTAGAAAAGGAAGACCTTGCCACAAGAACATGGGTAATATGTATTTCTAAAAACAAATGCAATGTATTAATCAACAGTTTTATCTAGTTTTATCCAGTAGGTTAATTACAATATCGCCAGTTTGGTAAACCACGCAGAAAGTTGCCATAAAAACACAAACAAAAGTTGAAGACAATACCCATTGACCTCATGATCACTATTGATCCTCTCAAGTTCCATCGTAAAGCAAATCCAAAAAGTCACGTCAGTAAAACTGGGAGGCATTAATTGCTTCCTGCTGGCTCAGCTCCAGGTTTTTTATCCACTGTAGATTTGGGTTCTACTTCCTTTGCATATTTTTGATGTAAACATGGTGAGGATTATTGTTGGTTGTAAAGCACCTTATGATCAGAAACTTCAGAAACTTGCTTCCCTTTCTCCACTGAGTCTAGTTCAGAGGCATCCTGTCATTTCCCTTGCCCTTGGGCTTTTACTCTGCAAGACACCGTAATGTGTCCCACTTCTCAGTTCTAAGCAGTTACAACAGTCTGGATAGTTTGTAAGTTGCAAGGCAGAAGACAAATAAGTAGGCCAAATGAAGGGCTGATGGAGCAGCTGAAAGGCCATTGGTTCTCCATAGGAACATTTCCAAAAGTCATAACTAGAAAATTGTACTTTGACTCATTCCTACAGTTTAATTGCCTCCTTTGAAGCTGAGTCACTTGCTTTGACAGCCCCTGTTTAGTTTTAGTCACTACTTCTACATATATCCAGCACCAGCCAAACTCAAAATGCTGATGAAGTGCCAGAGTCAGGACAGAGGAGGACATCTGCTCTGCCTGCAGGCAAGTGCACCAGGTGGGCAGCCTTGCTTGTTCATAAGGCTATTTAAACCCAAGTTACAACATGTAGCAGGCTCTCCAGTTCATAGAATCACAGAATCATAGAATGGTTTGGGTTGGAAGGGACCTTTAAAGATCACCTAGTTCCAACCCTTCTGTCATGGGCAGAGACACCTTTCACTAGATCAGGTTGCTCTAAGCCCCGTCCAACCTGACCTTCAACACTTCCAGAGATGGGGCATCCACAGCTTCTCTGGGCAACCTGTTCCAGTGTCTCTCCACCCTCATCATAAAAAAGGTCTTCCTTATATCTAGTCTAAACCTACCCTCTTTTAGTTTAAACCACTGCCCCTTACATCTCTGGACTGACAGTTCTCTGAAATGTTTCCACCCTTCTTCTTAGGTGGGATTGGCACTGAGCTACTACAGCCTGAACACTACAGAGTTTTGCATGTTTTAAATTCTCGTTCTTCTCCTTTCCCCAGTGTAACACCCTGTGAATAGGCTGTGTACAGCCCTGCAGAAGGCATAGCCACATCCATGGACCTCTGTGCAGGATGGCTCAGCCATGGTGCAACATGAGGGACATTGTTCTGCTGAAGAGCAAGGTTCAGGGAGAAGAGTGGAAGGATAAGGTGCTGGAAGGTCTGTGTATGTGACATACCAATGTATCTGTGCATGTGGATAGCCAGCCCTGACCTACACTAACAAGACAGAAACATGAAAAATGTAGAAATGAGAAACACCAAAAAGGCGAGTACTAGTTTAAAGAAGCTGCTGACCAACCATGGGTGTTATGAAGACAACCACATCACAAGTATCAAGTAAAGGTATGAAGTCAGCAAACCCAGGACCACTGCGGAATGAGTCAACATGGTGGACTGCTTATTTAGAAGGGGATGAAGATGTTAAAAAGAACATAGCAAGGAGGGGAAAAAAGGGATATAAGGAGAAGCAATCATGCAGGTGAGGCTAATCACGGTAACTCCTGAGCAGCCCTGAACCAGAGTGGCACAGCAAAACAGGAAAATAGGTCTGTTTCGCTCTGACCGTATGTGTGTCTGACTTGCTTCTGTGCTCAGAGGAGACCGTGAGGTGCTTTCCTAAAATTGGGGGCACATACGGGACACTTCCTAAAGCTGTGAAGTTCAGCTCAGTAGGGATAAATGGTGACCTGAAAGTAAACTTTCCATTTTGGTTTCCCCAACTGACAATACCACATGCAGAAACTGTATCTGCGTCTCACCAAAGATTTCCATGGGAAGGAAGATCCCATGAGAAAAGAAGACCTACTGTAGGGTTAGGGTAAGGGGTTAGGGTTAGATTTAGGGCTAGGGTTAGATCTACTAACCCTAGGGTTAGATCTAGTATTACGACAGATCTACTGTAGATCAAATTAGATGACAACCCACAAGCCTTGATGGGAATGCAATGCTGTTAGGTTGCTTACTCACTCACCTAATACCTTTGTCTTCCCTCAAGGCTGAGCCCTGATACAGTTACTTTCAGAGGGTTCACGAGTGGAATACAAATCAAGGTGCATTTATCCATAACTGCAGACAATCTCAGCATGTGTTAGTGATGTTGCTATGCTGATTTGAAGGCATTATTTGAACAACTTGGGAGGAAAGTCAAGGGCAGTTGCAATTATTTTCTCTTCAAGTTCTTAACTCCTCAAAATGTCATTACTCACACCGAGTGGTCTTGGTTCTAAGGCCCAGGACAAACACAACTGTAAACCAGAAAACTCCATGTGTATTTGATTTGTACAAGCCTGAAGTCTTTGTACACTATTTCTTTGGTCTCTCAGTGAGCGAACAGGCTGCTAAGCATACCTTTGGCTTTAAGTTCTGCAGTTGAGGCAGTTTTCAGTCAGAGGCTTAGGAAAGTATCTGCCATTCTGATGGACTATGGTCTGGTTTTGTGTTTTTACTGATGCTACAGTATTGCTTATAGATCTTCCTGTGGTGAGAGTGCTGCTGTGTGTTTATGCGGCAATGGAAACAGCATCTTTTTCTTCCCCTATGTCTATTCCCTCCAAGCCCCTGAGTTGGGGATGCTGCAGAATGAGAGAAGGGTTTTCCTACAGGAGATAACACTACTGAAACCCAGAGCCCTGAGTACTCTGTTCTCAGCACACAGAGCCTGCTTTGATGTGGATCTGGCCACCAGCCTTGCCTGATGATGCCTTTCAAATGGCAGAACTGGCTTTCAAGTAGAAAGCATGGTAGAGCACAATGCTTGTCCTCTTAAGTCCTAAGCAAGTCCTGCAGAGGAACACCCTATGCAGTTTTTGAAAGACAAACCACTACCCAGGGGCATTTGGGTGAAAAATGACAAGGGGATGCTGCCAAGGTGAGGGTAAAGAGCTTGATTCCTATGACAGGAGGCAGAAGAGGAAGCCCTTGACACCAGGTCACTCATCTAACTGGCAGCTCATCCCTGAGCACTTCCCCCCGCCACAGAATCAAGAACGGTTCAGTTGGAAGGGACCTTCAAAGATCATCCAGTCTTACCCCCTTCCAGGGACATTTTTCACAAGATCAGATTGCTCAAAGCCCCATCCAACCTGACCCTGAAANTTCCCTGGGTTTTGTTTGTCTCTCTTGTTCTCCTTTTCATTGCAATTATTATTATTACTACTACTATTATTATTATTATTATATTTCAATTATTAAACTGTTCTTATCTCAACCCACGAGTTTGCTTACTCTTGCCCTTCCAATTCTCTCCCCCATCCCACCGGGGCGGGAGGGTGAGTGAGCAACTGTGTGGTGTTTGGTTGCCGACTGGGGCTAAACCACGACAACTTCCAGTGATGGGGTATCCACAACTGCTGTGGGCAACCTGTTCCAGTGTCTCTCCACCCTCATTGTAAAAAATTCTTCTGTATATCTAATCAAAATCTACTCTCCTTTAGTTTAAAACCATTGCCCCTTGTCCCATCACTACAGGTCCTAGTAACAAATCTTTCTCCATCTTTCTTATAAGCCTGCTTTTATACATTGCAAGGCCACAAGAAGGTGTCCCCAGAGCTCCTCTTCTCCAGGCTGAACAACCCCAGCTCTCTCAGCCTTTCTTCATGGGAGAGGTGTTCCAGCACTCTGATCATTTTTGTGGCCCTCCTCTGGATGCACTCAAACAGGTCCATGTCTTTCTTGTACTGGGGGACACAGAGCTGGACATGGTACTCCAGGTGGGGTCTCACAAGAGCAGAGTAGAGGGGAAGAATCACCTCCCTTGATTTGCTGGTCACGCTTCTTTTTGGGCAGCCCAGGTTACAATTGGCTTTCTTGGCTGCAAGCACACATTGCTGGCTCATATTTAATTTTTCATCTACCAATAGCCCCAAGTCCTTCTCTGCAGGGCTGCTCTCAATCCATTCATCCCCCAGTCTGTACTGACAGTGGGGAATGCTCCCAGGTGCAGGACTTTGCACTTGGCCTTGTTGAACTTCATGAGGTTCACACTGGCCCATTCCTCAAGCCTGTCATGGTCCCTCTGGACGGCATCCCTTCCCTCTAGCCTATCAACTGCACTACTCAGCTTGGTGTCATCCACAAACTTGCTAAGGGTACGCTGAATGCCACTGTCCATGCCATTGATAAAGATATTGAACAGTCCCAGTCCCACTGCAGACCCCTGAGGGACCCCACTCATTACTGGTTTCCACTTGGACATTGAGCCATTGACTGCAACTCTTTGGATGTGACAATCCAGCCAATTCCTTATTCATCGAACAGTCCATCCATCAAACCCATCTCTCTCCAATTTATAGGCAAGGATGGTGTGTGGGACCATGTCAAAGGTTCTACAGAAGTCCAAGTAGATGACATCAGTTGCTCTTCCTTTGTCCACTGATGCAGTCACTCCACCATAGAAGGCCACTAGATTAGTCAGGCACGATTTGTCTGTGGTGAAGCTATGTTGGCTGTTATGCAATAGTACCACAGCAAGAGTAACCATGCACTCTGGACAAAGCCCTTTTGCTGCTGCTTGCAGCAAACCCCTCAGAAGGAGAAGAAAATGCCATGTTTGGGGGGTCGGATCTACAGAGAGATGAAGACCAAATACATTACCATAGGACTACAGATTAGCAAGACAGTTTTTTGAACCTTTACATGAAAAAAGCAACAACCCCAAAATTACATGTTCAGACCAATGGCTGAATGGATCACAATGTGGTTTTACCCACGTCAATATCTGGAGGGAAGGGATTCCTTTGCAATGTGACATGCTGAGCAATCCCCACACTGCTAATGGAGGTGGAAGAAAAAGGATTTTTGCTACTCCAAGAGAGACACCTTGCTCCATTCATCCAGCCAAGACTCCCAAAGTGTATTTGATCTACTACAGCTTTGAGCAAGGCCAAATCTCTTTCCTTCCAAGCTCAACATTGACCTTTAAGTTGCTGAAAGCTGCAGATGGTGTAAATCTGCAGCACATTCCCTCCCATGGAGGCTGGGGGATGTTTCCTGTTGGTGGCATGCATCTATGGCTTATTTGAATACTTAGATTATCTTGCCAGACCAATGAGTTGTCAAAAAGCTGTGCTTTCAGCTACTCCCATTTAATTATTTCACCTGTTTTGATCTGGGCTTCCTCATCGGTTCCTTTTTCAGTCACTCCACATCCCTGGACAGAAGGCCAAGAGTTTAATGAGCAGCCTAGGGCGATGCACATTTTGGGGACAACCATTGTGAAATGTGAAGGCTTACTTGTGCATGAAGATGTCAGACCTGGTCCTTGACTGTTTACAGCTTGGGAATGTTAGAAACAGGCCCATACCTGGCCACAAACCCAAATCTTCAAGGGCTTCCTTTACCAAGAGTAGCACTAGGTAGTGACAGGGTAAGGTGTCCCCTAAGACAAGCCAAAGTGGGCACAAACACAGTTACAGGCCAGGGCACATGTTCTCCCTGGGGTAACCACAGCCTCTAACACTGCACCATGAAATGATGCTAACTGAACTGCCGTCCCTCCCCAGAGCTGCTCGCTAATTCTGATTCCTCTGCTGTCACAGGGGAACAGTGCTCAACTCACATGGCTTAAAACCAGCCAGAATCAAAGCGGTTTACTGGTTTCTCAATTACATGCAATTAGCTATCATCTTGTACTTGCAGTCTCCTAAAAGGTCTTGGGCTGCAACCAGTGAGGGCAGCTGGGCAGGCCCTACCTTAATTCGGGTCCCAGAGCTCTCCCGGAGGGGATCAGCGCTCAAGGCAGAGCAGAAAAGGAAAAGGCAGCTGCAATTGCTCCCTGCAGCAGAAATAGAACAGCTTTGTCACCATCCTGACCCAGGGTTAGGTACCCCCAAGCCACAGTGAAAGAGAAAAACACAGCCCTGGAGTATTATTTCCCTTCCAGGTTTAGGGCCACAACATGTGACAAATTCAGTCTGTGCTCCAGGCACAGACTCTGCTCCTGAAGATGAGAGTCTTGAGATATTACCTGCTCGTGAGGGATGGCAAAGGTCCTCCGTGTGTTAGAGGAGCTGCAAATACAGGCTCCTGGGCTTGGGGTTGGCACACAGGTGATGAGCCCTGGGGACTGCCAGGAGAGGTGGGCAGCAGAGACAGCCAGCTCACCAAGGGCAGGGAGGGTGCAAAGGGCTGCTGGGGACAGACAGAGCCAGCCCTGAGCCTCTGCCCATACAGGAGGCATTTCCTCCTGTCCTTGCCCCACACCAATTGGGCTTTTCTCTGCAGGCAGGGCTGAGGCATGTGGGCGCTGCAGAGCCCCAGTGAGGTCCCTGGAGCAGGACAGCTGGGCGCTGGATGGTAGCCCTGGGGCAAATCCCCAGCACCGGGATCCTGAGCTCCAGGTGCCCCCTCAGCCAACATGGGAGGCAGCTCAGCACAGCCCCAATAGCACTATGCCTTGCCTTGCTTTTGGCTTTGTAAGGCCAGGGCTCCTCTGGCTTTGGTGAGATACACAGGGGCCTGCTGCCCCCTGAGACCCTGGGACTCTGCAGAAGCTTTCGTTTCAGACCTGTTGGGAGGGCTCACCAGGAGGCAGCAACCCTCACAGCAGCTCTGCAAGCACCGGCCAGCCTCAGGCCTGGGACCCTGCTGCCAAGCCCAGACTGGGGCACAGGGGGCATTTTGTAGCTGGAGCCAGAGCCCTGACACATGCCTGGCTGCAGGACAGACTTCTTCTGCACCACAGCCAGTCATCTGGTGCTTGCAAGCATGAGGTTTCTATGTGAAATTAAACCACCTTCCCCTCCTGTTTGCCACCCCCACACCCAAATAGGTATTTGCTACCCTGTGGCTACGCAGCAACAGTCCTTCCTACCCCCTGCACTCTGCTGTTGCAAGGTGTTCCTCCTGTTGTTGTGACCAAGAGTCTCTACACCTCACCTGGAAGAGTTTGTGGTCCTTCACACTGCCCCGTCTGCACACAGCCTTAGCTGCATGAAGGGCCCCCTTGCTTTTAATAGCTTTCCTTATCTTGAACAGGAGCCATTGCCAAACCTCTGTTCCCATGCTTTGAGCCTTTCATCCCATATGTCTTTGCACTGTGCCTCCAGCACAGGGTTGTCCACTGCCCACGACAGGGCTGGAAATCACTTTTTCTCTCCCAGAGGCGGGAAGTCCCATTTTGAAACTGACTCACAGGGGGCCGGGCTGAAGGGGTGGTTGGTCCCGTGACGATAGCAAATCCACCTATGTTACGGCTCCCTGCAGGTGGGAGACCTGGTGCTACATTTTCCCACTTTAAGCCTGCAAATGCAGTCAGCCAGGATCCTGGGGCTTTGCAGTTCAGCTGCTTTCTGCGCTCCTCAGCCCTTAATCATGTTCCAAAATTAGGCTACAATTGAATCCTTGGAAATGCCTGGGTTGCTTTGTCCCACAGCCATTTAACCATGCCAGGTGGCAGAAACGAGCATGTCTTACTACCAAATATACAACCTGGAGCCTAGAAAATCATACTGAAAAATCATCCTTTCTTACTCTGGTCCTGGGAGGCAGTGGTGGACAGGTACCTATGGATGCTTGTTGTATCACACACTTGCGGAGAAGGAAGCTGGGGGCCAGCCCTGGTGCCACGAAGTCGAGCTGAGAGCAGCGATGGTCAGCTTTAGCACAAGGATCCTGGCAGGCCAGGCAGGTGGGGACTGAGGATAAACCACGAACAAGTTTTCTCCTTTGAAAATCATGAGAAGGCACTGGTGCTACGAGTCAGATCACTTAACTTACTGTACTCCCGAGCTGGACCGTGGTCAGGCTCATTGCTCACGTGGGCTTGGTCATCAGTGCAGGTGTCTGGAAGTGTGGTTCCCTGCTCACAGGCTGCTGACAAGGAAGGAAACAGTGAGAGCGAGCTCATTGTGCAAGTCTGTGTCGCTCTTCTCTGCTCATCTGAACTGTGCTGCCACTGCAAAAGGCTTTGCAAGAGATGATAAAACCAGGCTCTTCTGGCTGAGATCCTACAGGAAGGATGCGTACCTCCCCCTCAGCTCTGGCTAGGTTCATTGCTCGGCCTCCCTCTCCTATAGAAGCAGATGAAATTAATACAGAAACCAAGAGTTTCCACCAAAGAGCTGTGAGGCAAACATTTTCTTTCACCACCACTTCTGTGAAAAACTGGGATAGGCTTCTGCAGACTGGGGCTTGTAAAGAAGGTCCCTATCAAAGCTCTATCTACATGTTCAGGCTGTGCTCTGACTTCATGAAGTTATGTGCCTTGTTCCTTCTCTTCTTGGGGTCACATCTCCTGCTGGTCACAGCACTGCACCTCAGCAAACTCGGCACTGGGCATCCCTCCTCTACAGATGGGTGTGCCTGCAGGTGGACCAGCTCTGCTTCTTCTACCACCTGTCCAAAAGCTTGCTCCTGAGTTTCCCCAGTCAGCTGTTCCAGCATTGGCTTGACTTCCAAGCCAAGCCAAGCCCCAGCACCTGATGCTGGGAGTCAACACAGATAAAGGAATGTCAGCCACAATCACACCAGCTGAGCAATCAGAAAGGAGGATGAAGAAAGCACTTGTACTGAAGGCAGTGCTGCAAAGTGCAGCTGCTGGCTTTTGTCAGCTACTGCAGGCTCCAGGGAAGAGCAGAGGCACAAGACCCTCTGCTTTGATTCCCTGGAAAAGATGGGACTGTCTGGAATCTTCAAGACAGTCTTTGATTTTCATAAAGCTGTTTTTCCGCAGGAGTGGTTTGGGTGCGTTACGAGCGGTTTTGGGAAGTCTGGCAAAGGTGTCAAGTGCTGGTGTGGATGTGCTCTGCAGTGCATTGGTCATCAGGAATCTCGCCAGGGTTTCCCCATACATGTCAAGCTGCACAGACTAGTCATTGGGTTCAGCTCCTCTCCAAGGAAGGTGGATGTCAGGGCTGTGCTGAGATCCCTCTGACACAGCAGGGCATGCACATGCAGGCCGACCAGCCTTGCTGGCAAAGTTGGGGATGCTGGAGGACAGGAAGGCACTGTGGGATGCGAACGCCTAGCTGGTGGAGCAGGGAGCCAGCTGGGGTGATCCTAATGCTGCTGGGTGCCGGGACAGGGGAGGCTGGGGAAGTGTGCAATGGGGGGCCCCAGTACTGGCACGAATTGAGGCAGACAGTGGTGGGAGGGTCTGCATGAGCTGGGGATCTCATGGCTCCCCATTCCTGCAGGCAGCAGAGGTCCCAGAGGGTGGCCAAGGTGGCGGTGGAGCTGCTGCCTGAGCTCTGTATGCTCCAACGGCACATGGAGCAGAGCTGCACGACAAAAGCAAGGAGCAAGGAGCTCTTGCACACAGGCAGGTGTGCAGTGGCCCCTCATCGCCAGGAGCTGAGGCTCTGACATTTCACCCCCTGCTCTGTCCTTTCCACACACAGGAGGAAGCGAACCAGGAGGTACAGGGCATCACAACAGAGCTAGGCTGGGAGGTTGAGGTCCCCTCCTCAGCCCATGTGCCACAGCCGGGGCAGCAACTGCAGCTCACCCCCGTCTCTGGCTCCTCTTCCCAGAGCCACGGCCTGGCCCAGCAGTACCAGAGCAGGCACCAGGAGCTCTGGAGGATGGAGCAGCTGCTGCCACAGCTACAGCTGGAGGCAAGGACCCCGCCTTGTGCCCAGGGGTCCTCCTCCCTGTCCCAGGTCACTGGGAACACGGGTGTGTGCAGTGCCTGGCCAAGATGTGGGCTGTGCTCCTGTGCAGTGCAGTGGCAGGGGCCTGTCCTGGAGTCAGGCCTGGCTGTCCCAGCCACGTGGCAGGGTCCAAAAAGCAGCCCTGCTCTCCGCTGACCTGCAGGAGAGAGACACACCATCTGAGATGCAGCATCACTTTCTGCTGTGGCTGTGCTGGCCCCAAGCTCCATCCCTCCCTCCTGGCCTTGCTTGCCAAGGGCAGCTGGAGAGATAGCTTTCCCTGATGCCTGTGTGGAGTGGTGAGGAGGGGAATCCTTTCCCTGGTTTGAAGGGGAAACAGGCAGTGAACCCCAGGACATGTGCTCCAGAGGGACACCAGGACCAGGATCTCCTCTTGTTACCTGTCCTGTTCCCCATCTCTACACTTCTTTCCCCATCTCAGTGTCCATCTCCCTCTTTCCCTCTTTCCTGCTCTCCATCTCTTTTCTTCAGTGTCTCTGTCCCACTCCCTGGTTTTCTCACTCTGCCCATCTGTTCTTGTCGCATCGCAATCTTTCTCTCTCTCTCTATCCCTCTGCCAGGCCCTTAGACTTTGGTTTTTTATCCTTTTGTTTGGCTCCTCATCCCTATTTTTCTGTCCCCACATGCCTTTATCCACATCTCCCTTTCGCCCTCCCCACCCCTTGCCGCCATTTCATTCTCCATCCCACTCTCTGTCTCACTATCCTTTTTTCTCTCCCGGTCCCTCCCTTCCACTCTCGGTCCCAGCGCCCTTTCTCCACCCGTATTTCCCACTCCTCTGTTCCTCCCCGATCCCTCTCTGCCCCGCTGTACCGCTCTCGCCCTGTCACTCTGGCCTGCCCCCGCCGGGGAGCCCTGCGCCGCGGCAGCGCTGTATCACGGCTGTCCTATGACCCTCCCTCTCGCCCTCCCTCCGTGCCTCCCCCCAGCCTTCCCCCTCCTCGGGCGGGGACCGCTCTCGCCCCGCCGTGGCTGCAGCCGCCTTACGCATGCGCACGGTTACACCGCCCTCACACTGCGGCACGCGGAGCTAAGCGCATGCACACTAGCCCTTTTGCCCTCTGTCCGCGGAACAGAGGGCAGAGCCATGCGCATGCCCCCATGTTGCCCTCGGCGCCGTGGGCAGACCCAGGCGCATGCGCACTGCCCTCCTTGCAGCCCTCCGCAGAACTGGGGGCAGACCCAGGCGCATGCGCACTACCCTCGCGTCGCCGCAGCACGGTCGCCGCACGGTGTCCGCAGCCCAGCGCATGCGCACTGCCCCTCCTGTCCTCAGCTCTCCGTAGTGCGGGCACAGCGCTGTGCATGCGCGGCCGGGGAACGGCCAGTCGTGAGGGTGGCCCGGCGGGTGGCCCGGCTGGTGGCCGCCCTCCGCCGGGGCAGTGCTGCGGCACAGCCGCCAGCCCCTCACGCCTGCCCACCGCGGCTGGGCCTGTCTACTGCTTCTCCGCGCCTTGGTAACACGAAAAGGGACCGGCCGCGGCTGCCGTCCTCGCCGCCGCCGCTGCTCACTGGCAGGCAGCACACCGTTTCTGGGGATCGGTGCCACCGGGCAATGAGCGCAGCCGTCGGTCCCGCTCGCCCGCCCTTACAGCGGCTCAGGCGCGGTGGCGGGAGCGGCGCGGCCGCGGGGCCAGCCCTTCGGGTGGCCGTGGGCGTCGGGCTGTCGTCTGCCAGCGGGGACCGTCGCTGCCGGGAGCTGAGGGAGCGGCAGAACCACGCCCAGAACGTGTCCCGGCAGCTCTGAGCCAGCCCTTCGCTGCACTTAACTCTCAATTTGAAAAGACTCCCACACCTGCCTCGGGGTACTCGGCTGTCCCCGACCGCACCCAGACTGGCCCCATTGCCCCCAGAAAAACCCAAGCCAGCCCCAGGGCCCCAAACGCCCAAAGCTCTGCTTGAGGCCCCCAAGGACTCAGCTTCAGGGTCCCAAATCCCTGCCTGACTAACCTCAAAGACCCCAAAGTTGCCCCAGGGCCCCAGAACACCCCCAACTCTGCTT
>VYZW01018378.1:0-11139 GCA_013401315.1 Balaeniceps rex | reverse complement strand
CCTTCCTTCCTTCCTTCCTTCCTCGGGTCCCTTGGGTCCGTCCCTTCCTTCCTTCCTTCCTCGGGTCCCTTGGGTCCCTTCCTTCCTTCCTTCCTCGGGTCCCTTCCTTCCTTCCTCGGGTCCCTTGGGTCCCTTCCTTCCTTCCCCCCTTCCTCAGGTCCCTCGGGTCCCTTCCTTCCCCCCTTCCTCGGGTCCCTTCCCAACCTTTGAGCTCTTCTCTATCTCCCCAACATCTGGGGCTGATGGTGGTCCCTCTCTGGTTGGAATTTACCCCCTGAGGACAAATTGTCCCTTGTCCTCCTGTCCTGAGGTCCCACCTTGCTGCCCATCCAACCCTTCCCATGACCCAACTCCGTTTCTCTTCCTAGACCCTGTTTGCCGGCTACACAGACAACCTTGTCCGGGTGTGGCAAGTCACCATCGGGACCAGATGAGGATGCGGTAGCGAGAAACCGTAAATTTTGTGTACAAAACCGAATAAGAATCAATAAAAGAGTGCTCTATCGAGCTCGTGGCCACCTCGTGTCCACTGTTGGGTTGTCCCGCAACCCGGAGGTTCATGGAAGATCTGGGGTTGGAGCTTTCCTCCAGCTGGACACAGATCAGGAACCTTAAGGGAGAGGCAAAAACCCAACGTCCCTGACGGGGAGGGTTTTACGTCCGCAAGAAGTTGTCCCCACACCTTCAAGGTTGGGGACATCGTGGTGGGATGGGGCTTGAGCAGCAGAACTTTGGAGATCTACGCGAGGCAATGAGTTAAAACCCGTGATGCAGGGGAAAAAAAAAAAATAATAATAGCGGAGGGAAATAATTACGTGATTGCAGGCGGCGCGGTAGGACTTGGAAGATGTTCTCCGTCCTTCTGGCTAACGAGGGACTCGGTGTTTCTTCTCCCACGCGTGGTGGTGCTGCGAAAGACCTGCAGAACTGGGAAAACAAACACAATTCCCCCCAAAAAAACCCCCCAGAAAGTAGAGAATTTGAGAAGCAGCAGTGGTTACAAAAGCGAGGCCTTGGATTTTCAGAGCGGCCGTTAACGGAGGAGAGGTTTTAACCTGGAACGTCTCAACCCGGCAGCCTCCACGCACCGAGTCCGTGCACAAACAAACCATTTTCTACAGATTTAGGACTTTTTTTATCTTTTTTGGCTCTTTTCCTGCCTGGCAGACCCACAAGCCACTCGTGTCACCGACCCAGAAGGAACTTTGGTCCCTCGGTGCCACCGGCTCGGCCGTCAGGCGCTGCCCGTGTCCGGCTCTTTAGGCGGATAAGAGCGAGTCGGCTGCTTTGGGAAGGGATACGGACCCGCGACTCGGGGCTTGACCTAATTAGGAAGGATTAGGTCAAGATTAACGAGGCAAGATTTAAAGCGCATCTGTTTATCAGGGGGCGATTCAGGCAGGCTGGACCCCGATTCTGGCGCGCAATTTAAGCCAGACTCGTTGGGAAACGGCTCCCGGATCTTTCAAGCCTCCGCCGGGATCTCAGTAAGCCAGAGACTCGGGTTTACAACCTTATTCTTTATTATTATTATTATTTCTTGACATTTCATAAAACTAAATCTCCATTTAATTCTCATTTTAGCCAAAAATATTTTGAACTAGCTCTGTAATGCCAACAGGAAAAAAAAAAATACCAATCCACCAACAAAAAAAAAAAGAAAAAAAAAGAATAAAACACAACCGGTGCGGTCAGAGTCTCTCGAGTGGGACAGGATTCAGCTGGAAACTCAACAGCAGCCGAGGAAAAAAACAAAAAAAAAAAGGGGGAGAGAAAATAAATATCCCCAACTCGGAGAGCTCTCAAGCTGCAAGGGGAAAATGGGAGGCCGGTTCCTGTCCCCGTGGCCGGGATGTGCCGGCTCTGGAGGAGGAAACCAGCTCTTTGCACCCTCCTCGGCCCCAAATAAAGTGCCAGGCCCACAAGAAATGGTTACGAAGGGAATGGGGGAGCGGTTGGAAGATCCCAGACCGCCCCCCGCCCCCCCCAAAAAAAAATGATGGGGAAAGCGAGGAAAGAACAGGAAATCGCAGGTTAAAGTGGGTTCGACTCTGGGTCCAAACACCAGCTGGGGGCTGAAGATGCTCAGAAGGTGAATCCCAAGAAATCCAGGCACCTCGGCGCAACCGGGATACGAAAGCCGATGATTTTGGAAAGACGACGATGGGGATTTTCCAGAAGCCAAGAGCGCTCGCTCCTCGATGTACAGGCAACCCCCCCTGCCCTCCAGGAGCTGCAGGGCTTGAGCTCTGCGTCCGAAGAGAGCCAAGACGCGCCTCGAAACTCAACCACGGGCGCAACGCGGGGCGGAGAACGCGCCGGAAAGCTTTAGGAGTCGAGTGGGAAAAGGGAGAGAGGAGCTCCTAGGAGGAAGAACCAAAGTGGAAACACCTCTGAGGCGGATCCTTCCCTATTCCGAACAAAACCAGCTTCGGATCCTTCCCCTTCCGAACAAAACCAGCTTCGGATCGGCGCGGCGGCGAGATCCCGGGGAGGAGCGGACAGGAGGTCGAGGGAAGAGGCCTTGTGAGCAAGCAGGTGCGAGAAGACAAGTGCAGCGTTGGATCCCAAAACGGGATCCGAGGTGGGGGGGGAAAAAAGAGCGTGGCCGTGTGCAAGGCCGGATCCCAGGGTGAGGCCGGATCCGGCGTGGGTGGAGGCGGCCGGCGGGGAGGGCGAGGGTCGGCCGGTCAGGCACAGATTTTGATGCGGGTGCCCTTGGCTAAGATGCGGAAGAAAGGGAAAATGCGCTCGTGGAAGGAGGCGTTGAAGGTGTGGATGTGGGTCATGCTCTCGGCGTTGTAGAAGCAGAGTTGGCCCCGCTCGTAGTCCAGGTAGACGCCGAAGCGCCGGGGCCGTTCGCTGGGCGACAGAGCCGTCTGCTCCGTGGCCGTCAACGCTTGGTACTTCTTCCCGTTGGTGCCCACGCACCAAATTTCTCGTTTTTGGTGAGGACCCACCGTCTTCTCTTTGCGACGAGCCGTTTCGCGGGCTGCGCCCACCGCCCAACCTCGTCTGCCTCCCACCTCGACCTCCCAGTAGTGACGGCCGGTGGTGAAACCTTGGGAACCCAGCACGCAATAATCCGAATCGAAACGTTTGGGGTTATCCGGCAAATCCTGGCGGCGTTCGCCCAGCTTGACGCTGCGTCGGTCCAGGGAGAGGCTCAGGCGAGGGTGGGCTGTGTCGGGGTCCAGGGTGACGTCGGCTGGAAGGGAGACGGGGACGTTAGGGGGTGGCCGATCACCTCTATCTCCCCGGAGATCCCAATCGCAAGATTTTTTTCCCCTCCTTTTTAATTCCCAACCCCAAATCCTCACCCACGTGCGTCGCTGCAGTGCGAGCGGCTGTCGTGACTTGACAGCCCCCACCGTGGGTTTGTACTTTTGGCTGGGATAGAGTTAAAAAGAAAAATTTAGCTCCCCCAAACTCTACATTTCTCGCAGCTCCGAGACGAATCCCAGCCCAGCCCTGCACAGAGCTGTCGGTGACTCTGGATCCGGATTTTAGGGGAGAATCCGGATCAAAGGCCGGAGCAAGGCGTGGGGAGGAAGGAGAGAGGCCGGTATTGAGGGGATTAGCAGAAAAAAAGGGGGGAAAATCCTGGGAAGGCAGAGCTGGAGGGGGAACCCCAACGAGGCTGGGGGTACACAAGAGATCGCAGCCCCGGGAGGGTGGGGAAGGCCCAGCGTCCGTTTCCCCAGGACCTCACCGAGAAACCGCGTCGTCCCCTTGGGCAGAGTCTCGCTCACCTTGAGGGACTTTACTGAAGACTTTCTCCATCTTCCTCATCACCACGTCCTGCAGAAAGTAGTTGCGATATTTTTTCCCCACGTCTACCGGCACCATCTCGGGCTCCTGGAATTTGATGTTCTCGCATCTGCCGGTGGAAGGGGAAAAAAAAAAAAAAGCAGGGGTTCAGCGTGCGTAGGGCGAGGGGGGTTAAAGACACAACGGGAGAAACTGGATGCCCTGCGCACAGCCAAAAAAAACCCAGAGCCGGGCAGAGATCGGCCGAACCGGTTACGCTGGTACAGCCGGCGCTCCCCACCCTGTCTCGGCCACAGGAAGCGGCCGAAATCTCGGGCAGGGACGGAGCCGCATCCACCCAGCACCGGGAACAGCCAGGCCGTGCGCCGGCACGGCTCCGTTACCTGCCGGCGAGCGGCTGGGGGCCGATTTAAAGAGCGGCTGCTTGTCCGATTTCAAGATGAGGGGGGAAAAATGATCCCTCCAGACTTGCCAGCGGCTCCTGATTCCCTGGGGCATGAGGTCTGCACGGGCAGACTCAGCTCCGCTCCCAAAAAGCGGCTGCGAGGGATTCCGAGATCTCTTCCCTGCCTTTCTCCTCTCCCGTACGTCCCCAGTCATCCCCAAAATCCCAGCTAGGAGTTCCTACCATCGGCACAGCTGAGTTTTCCCTCGCGTTACCCTGGAAAAGCGCCCACCGCGCGGGGTTTAAAACAAAAACTCATGGGTTTTTTTTCTTTTTTTTTTTTTTTCCCCACATAAAAGCTATTTACGGCGAGAAGATGCCACCGCAAAGTCACTGACCTGATAAAAGTGCCTTTGATGTCCTGCGAAAAGGCAGCCGGGTGGGAAGTGGAGAGAAAAAGAAAGACAAGATTAAGGAGGACTGAGGCCGATCCCACCGTGGCTCACGCTAAATCCCTCTTAGCAGCCACGGCTCAGCACCGTGCTGAGCTGCAACGAGCCAACCACCCCAAGGGACAGGATGAGCCCCCTCCCACGCTCAGGCGATGGGAATAATCCACGGAGAGACGTATCCCGTGGATTCACCCCTTGGTAGAGGCTTTTCCCGCTAATATGGCACCCTAACGAACCCCAAATCCCTCGGGGCGTCCCCTTCTCTTCCCGTTTTTCCTCCTCTGATCCCGCAGATGTTGCGGGATCCCTGACGGGAGGGATGGGGAAGGATCTACCCCACCGGGTACGGACGTTCTCCCGTGAAGACGACCCTTTTTGAAGCGAGGTCCGCTCCCCTCTTGGCACCTCTGCTTAATTCCCACTGCTAATGTTATCTCCTCGCCATAAAGCGAGGCCAGAGTTCCTACAGCTGCCGGCGCAGCGCCCAGCGAGGGTTCACGGTCCAGAGATCAACTACGTGAATCATCCGAGCCTATGGCTCTTTGGGAGGGTTCAAAAACAGCGGGGAGAAGCTTTGCCCGGCATGGCAGCAGGGCTCTGCCCTCCTCTTGGGATCCCTGATCGCGATTTTCCCTCTTCCCATCCCAGGGATAGGAAAAATTAAAAAAAAAAAGGAACCTTGAGGAGTTGCAGCCCGTCCTGTTTGCTCTTGTCCTCCGCCTCGGCGATGAGCCGGCTGAGCGCAGCGCTCTGCTCTTCCAGCTGGCTGATGTTGCTGCTCTGACGGGCCAACAAGCTCTCGTAGCGTTCCTCCAGCTGGTGTAAGAGCAGGACCTGCTCCCCGATGAGGAACTGGTGCAGCACCTCGAAATCCGACTCGAATTCCTTGATCTCCAGCTTCATCTTATCCTGCGGAGCGGGGAAGAGGGAGGAGAGGCATCCTTAGCTCAAATGGCAGACCCAAAGGACGTGAATTCGTTCTCTCTCCCGGGCTACCAACTCCCGCAACACATTCAGGCGCAAAACCTCCTTAATTAAGCTCTAATTCAACAGGGAATCAGCTTCCAGCCCTCGCGGTCCCAACGATTGCAGCAAAGGGACCGCAACGCCTCCGTGAGAGCTCAAATCGGCAAGGCAGAGCGGGGGGGGAAGCTTCCCTGCTCATCCCCCTCACCAGACTTCGGGCCAAGAAACGCTCCTGGCACTGGTGTTTCAGCGTCCTCGTTAGCGCAGGGCTGATTATTTTTTGGCAGGGTGAAAGGTGGAAAACAGAGACATGGGAAACGAGTTAAGCGTGGAAAAGAATCGTGCGCAGGATCATCTGCTGCGCCGGGAGCCGCCGGCTCTTACCCTCAGCTCCGTGATCTTCTCCTCCTCATTGGATTTCTGCTTCAGGACCGCATCCAGCTTCTTCTTCAGCGGCTCCAGGTGGCTCTGGAGTTTGTTCTGAGAGAAAGAAACGCATCTCAGGCATCCCTGGCTCAGGCAACCCCCTCTTTCCTCTCCTCTTTCGGTCCCTAACTCCACGGTGGGGCTGAAAACAAAACCTCCTGCCCAGATTTCAGACCGCTTTCCCTAAGTGCTCCTTCTCGGAAGCCAGTTTTAATTAGAAAGCCAAAAAAAATCCCGCCCCGCTCGGCTCGGGGAACATCCACAGTCACCAAGACTGTTCGATGCGTGGCTCGAGCCATCGTGCACGCGTCCCGCTGGGTTGGGATCAGGACGCGGAGAGGGATCCGTGCTCCTAAACGGAGCAGGCTGCGCCTTTCGGGAGCAGCGCGGTCCTAAACGGCCTTAAACCAACGACGAAACCGCTGCCCGCTTCATCAGTCACGACTCCCTGCGCTGAATAAGCTTTGGCGTTTCCAAAAAACCAACCACTTCTGCCTTGCCGCCCTCCCAAGACGCTCCCTCTGCCCTTCACAAACACCTCTGCCCTTTAGAAATTAATTTTTCTGCCTCCTCAAGTATTTGCAGCGTCTTTCCCACGGCAAAAGAAAGGGGAAAACGGACTGAGCCGACCCAAAAGCAAACAGCGCTGCCGGCCACGCTCCGACAACCCACCACGCAACAGCCCGACGCAGGGATGAGACACCCCATCGCTGTCCTTCCCCTCCCCAAGCCTCCTCCTGGCTACCAAACCCCCCCCAAAAAATCTCCAGGGGCTCAAAGGGTGCCGACTCCGATGGGAGCTGCCACCGTATCAACCACGGCCAGAGCTCCGGAGAGCTTCCAGCGAGGGAGGACGAGGCGAGACGCAACCACGTGCGGCAGCAGCTCCTCCAAGACACCTTTGGATATTTAAAAGACCCAAAAAACCCCACTCCTTTCTTCCAGAAAACCCCAAAAAGCGAGAAATGACCTCGCGGAGAAACCGGAGCCGCAAGAGACGGGGTAAGGAGCAGCCTGAAGGGCTCAGCGACCATCGTCCCCTGTCCTCCCGCCGTCCTTCGTTTCAGGGTCCCCCGGTCGCGTCCGAGTGGGATGCGACACCTTTGAGACAGCGAGGCTGCCCCGTTAAAACCCCTAACGAAGGGTCTCCGCCGCTGGGGATTCGTGCTCGGGCTCTGAAGCCCCTCAGGCAGGCATCGCCTGGGCCGAGCGAGGCTGGAGAGCCGCTCGGGGAAGGTTTTGTAAGGTGCGGACCCCACCACGACGTGGGTGCTCGTTTCAACCCGCCGCAGCCCGGAGGGGTTTCACCCAAAACCAGCCCGGCGGGACCAGCTGAGCTCACCCGCTCCTCGGCACGATGATTTCTCCACGATCCAGCCAGCTTTGCCTTCGTTACCGTCACCGCCTGGTCCCCAAACCTCCCTCCCTGCGGTTAACCAGATCCTCGCCATCCAAACCAACCCAGCCGCCGGCTTCGTGGCTTCCCGCCCTCCTGCACCCCAACCCACGTAGCCTGTTCGCGTTTCCCCCCCTCGCCGAACCAGCCCGGCGAGAACCACCCGTACGCCGCCTCCAACCACCCAACGCCGTCTGCCTGCCGCCGGCACGACCCAGCCCGCGCCATCGGCTCCTGCTAGCGCCGACAGCTCTGTCTTCCCCCTCAAAAAAACCAAACCAACCCCAAACCCCCCCCCCCCCCGTTATCCCGACCCCGAAACCCCGGTACCTTGTAATCCTGCACGACCTCCTCGAGAGGGACGACGCTGTGATGTTTGTGGCTCCGCGACTCCCTGCACACCACGCAGATGGCTTGTTCGTCCACCTCGCAAAAAAGCTTGAGGGGTTCCTGGTGCTTCTCGCACAAATTCGGTGGCCCTTGACCCCCCACGGCTACCAGCACCCCCGGGACCCCCGCCGTGGCTCCCGAAACCGAGGGACCGGCGGCGGGCGGCACGAGGCGCTGGGGGTGCGGGTGCAGCTGGCGGATGATTTGCACCATGTTGGCCAGCTGAAGGTTGGGGCGGAAATTCCTCTGGAAAAAGGTTTTTCGGCATTGCGGGCAGGTGAAGGTCTGGAGGCGTCGAGGCCGCGTGGCCAGGACAGGGGGAGGAGGCGTCTGCACCTCTTCTTCCTCCTCTTCCACCTCCTCCTCTTCCTCCACGTCTTCCTCCATCACATCCTCGTCATAGTCCTCGTCCCCAAAGTAAAGCTCTCCCCCGACCCCACCGTCCCACATGTCCTCCTCCACGGGATCTTCCCACAGGTCGGCGTCGTCTTCTTCCTCGCTCCACATGTCGTCTTCCTCCTCCTCCGCGCCGCCGTCCTCCTCCTCCTCCTCTTGCTCCACATCCAGCTCGTCCTCATCCAGCTCATCCTCCTCATCCTCCAGATCCTCTTCCAGCACGTCGCCCATCCCCACCTCTCCGCCGCCCACCGCCGCAGCCCCCGGGGCCACCTCGTACTCGGCTTCGCCGCCCCACAGCTGCGAGATGCAGACGCGGCAGAAATTGTGCCCGCAACCGATGGAAACGGGGTCCACGAAATAGTCCAAGCAGATGGCGCAAATGGCTTCCTCCTGCAACGTCTCCACCGGGTTCAGCCGCCCGCTGGAGCCCCCCGAAGGGACCGCATCTCCTAGAACCGCCGTGGCCGCCATGGGGATGGGGTAGGGATGATTCTCCTCTTCCTCACAGGGCCCTGAGCTCCCTGCCGACCCCCAGCTGCTCCCTACGCCGGGGTGGGCACCAGCTTGAACCCGGAAGGGTGGCCGGTCCCCACCCAGGTGCCACCAAGGCCTTGGGGTGTCGCTTCCTCTTTCACCCCCCGCTTTTCTTCCCCCTTCCAGGGCCGGGCACTGCTCCACCCCTCGCTATTGCTTCGTTTCAGCACCCCCCCGTCCCCCAAAACCGGGGGTCGGCCCCGTTCCTGCCCTACCCCGGCCCCCCTCAAGCCTGGCCTGACCCTGCTCCCCACCCCACAACACCCCCGAGGCTCAACCGGGAGCCGGCGGAGGCCTCGATCCTCTCCCAAACAACGGGTTCCCCCCCACCCCCGCGCAGCTGGGCCGGGCTCTAGGCCTCACCGCTCCCCACAGCGATCCCCGCCGCCGGGCCTGGCCCCAGCCTCAACCCAACCGGGCCCGGAGGTGCCGCCCTCGCTAGGCCGCTGCCCCGTCACCGCCCCGCCGCTCGCCGACCCCGGCCCGGGCGCGGGGGAGACGCTCTATCCCCTCTCCCGCCCCCGCCGCCGCCGCTGCTCTCTATGGTACGAGCTCCGCCAACAGACGGGAAACGCCGCAGCGCTTCCGCTTTCCGGCCCCCAGCTGCAAACCCCGCCCCTTTAGCATCACCTGACCGGAAGTGGCGCGCCAGGCGCCGGCGGCGGGTTGCTAAGTTACCGAGTGGGCGGAAGCGGACCGGGCGGTGCTTTAGCCGCCCCCCCCTCCCATCCCGATGCCTCCGTCGCCCGCGTTGCCACGGCAACCGAGGAGTCCCCGTTATCCGTGCAGTCAGGCGGCGACACAGGCCGCGGCGACCCCCGCGCTCTCTATGGTCTCCGCTGCCGCCCGGCGGCGGGCTTGTCTACCCGCCCACCTCGTTGCTCTTGGAGGTCTTTTAGTGTGTGTGGGCGGGAGACACGGACGAAACGGCCGTGTAGGGGCGTGGCCTGAAGGGAGGGGGCGTGGCCTGAATGGAGGGGTCTCGGCCGGGGGGGCGTGGCCTCTGCGGGAGGGGGCGTGGCTGCCTGGGGCGCCACCTGGGGTGCGGGCGGGCGCTCCCCACACCGCCCGGCTAGCTCAGTCGGTAGAGCATGAGACTCTTAATCTCAGGGTCGTGGGTTCGAGCCCCACGTTGGGCGCCCTTAAATTCTTTTTTTTTTGTTTTTCCCTCTTTTATACCTTTTTTTGCTCCTCTACCGGACTCTTCCTCCGCCGGGGCCGCGGAGCTCCCGGTGAGACTCCGGCCCTCGGTGCCCGCCGCACCGGAGAGCGTTGCACGGCCGAGGCCCGGCGGGGCCAGCATTGCCCAACGGCGTTTCTGTAGTGTAGTGGTTATCACGTTCGCCTCACACGCGAAAGGTCCCCGGTTCGAAACCGGGCAGAAACACTAAATTTTCCTTTTTCCCCCTTTTTTTTTAATGTCACTTTTTTTCACCTCCACACGAGCGATTTTAGCTCTTTTACAAACGCCTTGGCCCCGCAGCTTGCAGCAGGGCCGGGCAAAAGCCTCTGGGCCATACGGCTGTACCCCCCCCCACCCCGCCCCCGGGAGCGGCTCCTCCCCGGGGCCGTGCGGGCTCCCGGTGCCGGTGATGCCCGCGATCGCTCCGGGACCCTTCACCACTCCCGGGGATCTTCTCCCCGCAGCCCGGCTAGCTCAGTCGGTAGAGCATGAGACTCTTAATCTCAGGGTCGTGGGTTCGAGCCCCACGTTGGGCGGTTGATTTTTTTTTTCCGTGGGGCACAAAATTACATCCCCCCCACCCCCAATCCACTCCTGAGCCCCAACTCTTCATGTTTTTATTAAAAGCAAAGGGTTGGATTTTGGGGAAGGAAGGAAAAGAAAAGATCTGGAACCAGCGATGAGAATCCCAGCCCTTTTTCCATCGTTTTTCTTTCTATAAATTTTAATCCCAGCCCTTTTTCTGTCATTTTTCCTTTTTATGTTTTAATCCCAGCCCTTCTTCCGTCATTTTTCCTTTTTATGTTTTAATCCCAGCCCTTTTTCCATAATTTCTCCTTTTTATGTTTTAATCCCAGCCCTTCTTCCGTCATTTTCTTTCTATAAATTTTAATCCCAGCCCTTTTTCCAACATTTTTCCTTTTTTGTTTTAATCCCAGCCCTTTTTCCATCATTTTTTCCTTCCTATATTTTAATCCCAGCCCTTTTTCCATAATTTTTCTTTCTATATGTTTTAACCCCAGCTCTTTTCCCATCAATTTTTCCTTTCTATATTTTAATCCCAGCCCTTTTTCCGTCATTTCTCCTTTTTCTGTTTTAATCCCAGCCCTTTTTCCATCATTTCTTCTTTTTATGTTTTAATCCCAGCCCTTTTTCCATCATTTTTCCATTTTATGTTTTAATCCCAGCCCTTCTTCCATCATTTTCTTTCTATAAATTTTAATCCCAGCCCTTTTTC
>VYZW01018377.1:0-13458 GCA_013401315.1 Balaeniceps rex | reverse complement strand
GTCCCTTCCAACCCAAAGCATTCTATGATTCTATCCACTTAAGCTATATCTCTGCTGGTTTGAAAACATTTTTTTTTTTTTGCAATTATTGATGAGATTTTTTTATTGTGTCCAGTCCACACCTAGCCAACAACCAGGTTACCTAGACTATCTAATGAAAAACAGTTGGCCTAATATTGAACCAATATTCTCTGAGAGTGTCCCATCTTTGCAAGTAACAGATATGGAGTAATATTTGCTGCGGAGTACATTACTAATATTTGGTGGGAGAATATTACAGGGAGTAATATTTGGTGCGTTTCAGAAAGGACTTTGGTCTAAATCTAATCTGATCACTGCCTAAATTAAAGTAACAATCACTGACAGAGGGACAGCAATCTGCTCAAAAGGAAGACCAAAAAAAAGTTGGAAGTGCCAGAAGTAGCCTCCAACGTATTTAATAGCAGAGGGAAGCCAGGAGTAGTAGTAGACAACTACAAAACATCATTTGGGAGCAAAGACATTCCTGAGCACAGCTTCTTCTAAACTCATCTCTTAAAAAAGTAAAAATTCCTTTGTTAGCTGCAGTGTGGTTCCAAGAATGGGAGCAAGCCTGGAAGTGCCGGTATTGACAAGGTACCATTCACATTTTACCACTAAATCACCTTGACTTACCGTGACATATAGGAAGACTGCAGGAGGAACAGCAACAGGGAAAGGAAGAAGAGGAAGTGTCATCTAGGATGAACACAAGCTTCTCTGTAAGTCTTGAAAACATCTGCTAATATCGAAACTCAGCATTTCACTCATTTTAGGAAAGCAGGAGGAAATGGGATACAACTTCTAAAATAAGCTGAAGAAATAACAAAATAAATCAGGAAAAAGGGAAAAATAGTTTTGGATGTTAGTGTCACAGAATAAAGTCTTTGATCTATGCTTTGTCCATGCAAAAACTGCCCTTGCAGAGACACCAATGCTGTCTCTGAAACATGGCAGTAGAGCCCTGCCAACACAGTGCTAAATACTGATGTGATGAAGAAGATAATCCCTCCTGATGGTCTTCTGAGACACCCCATCACTGATGTGATCATTCTGCTCCCAGGGACTGAAGTCTGGGGCTGCACTGTCCTGGGTAGAGGTACCAGCTCATCTGGTGCTGGTAGGGTAGCTCTACATAGGGCTGTCTTGCACCACTACTCTTTCACTTCTGATAGCGAAAAAAAGCTTTTAAAGTCATCCCTGCTTTTTTGTGACTACAAGTCAAGACAAGAAGGGAGAAGGTGTTACCATGCCAGGACTGAACATTGCCCTGGGCTGAACACACCACACTAACTACTACGTCCCTGGAAAGCAGCAGGCACTGTGTTAAAAACTCATTTGACTCTCAGAGTACTTAGGAAGGCCTGAAAAGCACAGGAGGACATGGGTAATTTCATAGATGCCCAGCTGTGTCCAACATCAGCAGGGAAAAAGAATCAAGTTCGGAATGGACTGAAAGTTAGAACAACATCAACTCTGCAAATCTATAACATGCTGTGTGAAACTAAAAAAAGTAGAGACCTGTAAAACAAAGTAAATCTCTATGTTTCTTCCAGATTCTCTGCAAGAAACTGATTCCTTGGCCTGGAATTTGCTTTTAGTTTAAACTAATTTAATTACAGAGGGAGCACACAGGCCATGAAACAATCCAGAGGTCAAAACTACACCTTTTTAGGTAAGTACGGCTCTAAAGCATGATTGTATTATACTGTTCAATGGACTGAAGAGTAAGTCTATACTGTTTAAGGAAATCGGAATGCTTTGCATCTCTTCTTTCCTGTGATTACTGTCAATAAGTGGTTGTGGAGTACCCACACCCATTAACATAGCCCAGTAAATGGGTTTTCCCCACTGTAGCAAGGCAACAGCTCCTCTTAACAGATTAATACAATCAGATCCTTTTGTTCAGCATGAAATGAGAATGTCAGCAAGGTCTCCTTCCACATGATAATCCCTTACAATTTGTAATTCCTGTTGTAATTACAGGCTTTAATAGGTATAGAGGGTTGTTAGGTGCAGAGCAACTATTCCCACTAGGGACTCTTCAGGAATACAATCGGTGCAGCCAAACTATTTATGCACTTGAGACAGTGTTGTGATCAAAGGATCCTATCCTTACTTCTAAAGAGTCATTTAAATAATACAACATCTCCATTTGGATTTCTTTTTGGTGACTTCCGTGTCTTCCATGTGTTCTGTTGGAAGGTGGTTTGATTTTCATTTGATCCAGCAATTCACGTTGTAGGGCACAATAAAAAACAAACAAAAGACCATTTCAAGCTTTTATATATATAGTGGATTGAAATATAAGAAGAATGGCATTCTGTAATGCAATTATTGAAAAAGTGGACAGAAAGATTAAAACTTACAAAGTTGTTAGGAAATGTTAAATGTACAAAAACCTAAATAGTACTGAAAAATATTTAAATCTTCCAGGTCTAATGAACTTTTAGAATCTGAGCTCTTGACCCATGAGTTTTCTTGCTTTTGCTCTTTCTAGTCTCTTGGGGGGGATGCGAGCAGCTGTGCAGGTGCTTGGCTGCTGGCCAGGGTCAATCCACCACAAAGAGCTTACAAGACTTAGAAAAGCTTATTTGTGACTCAAGACATGGGAGCTGAAGCTGGGATCGGTCTTTTCACCAGAAGAGCTACAGAACTGCCATAAAATTGGGATAGCTTCCAAAGGCTGCCTAGCTTGGCAAGGGGGAGTTGACTTCCAGGTGAAAGCCTCCATAGCTCATCAGAGTCACTCAGAGATTACACAGCCTAAGATTATACCACTAAGAACTTGGTTTACCTCCTTGGAAGGGTTTTTTTGTTTTGGGAGGTTTTTTGTGGATTTTTTTGTTCGTTTGTTTTTTAAATAAAACCCTAAGCTTCCCACAGTTCTGATAGGCAGAATCTCCCACATACAGCTATGCAGGAGACAGGGACATAGGGATACAGGAGAGTGACTCATCTTACCATTATAGACAAGCTGTCAAGTACCAAAGTACATAAAGTTGCAACATCAAAATAATACTTAAATTCACACAAATTCATTTCTGAATACAATGCTTAGTTATTATTTTTATATAATTTTAACTTAATTTTGTCTTGTATCAGCAACTGGTTTTGAATCATAAACAGACTAATTCCAAGCAGTAGAACAGCTAAGAACCAGAAAAGTCATGTCCTTACATTTACGGTCTATGCTGCACACACAGACCCCACACAGACAGCATGAAAACCCAGGTCATCGGGAGCACTGGCTCTTCTTCTCAACTCTAGGAACAGATTGCAAACAGCAACTACAAGCCAAAAGTGCCCATCATGTCTTTTTGGTGGGACCATCTGGGGGTTTGATGCAAAAGCATGGATCTCTGTTACAGAACTATCCAGCTTTCTATTTGTGACTTACTGACTAAAGTGCATATCTTCCCTACCTACTCATACAGACTATGAGGTACTACAGGATACTCCCAGCAGTCTACAGACAGGAGCACCTGGATCTGCAGCCAGCACTAATGCATCTCTTGCAATGCTTTCTGCATTTGTCTCTACAAGGTAGATGATGGCTGGAGCTCCCTGTGCTGTTGTGAGACTGATGGCAGCAGTTACAGTGGCACCTCTCATGCTACATTTGGCAACAGGGACGAACATGTGCTCCCCATTACACTCAGTCTAGAGACAAGGAGCATCTAAACTCTTCTTCCCAGCGAAGGGTGGGTCTGGTCCCATTACTGAATACAATGGAAGGCAAATCACTGCGAATAAAGCACCATTTTTATCTGGCAAGAAATAGAAGTTAAAATTTTCCCTTTCTCCCTCTTTATGTGAAAATTGAGTCCTTGTTCTACCTTAAAAATACTAGATAATATTTCTTCTAATTTTTAAGGCTTGATCCAAAGCCCAATCCAGTTATTTCAGTGGCCTTTGGATCAAGTCTTTTCTCATGATAAAGTCCAATTACAAACATTTAATATTTCTCTCAAGTCATCGATAAACAGTACCAGAAAGTAACAGAAAATTCAGGAAATTAAAAAAGATAAATCTTAGAAAGAAAAACAGACATCTGAGAAAAATGTTGCCCATGACAATCAGAAGCTAGATGAAAAAAATGGCAATTATGTTCTAGTTACACATTTATTATAAATTAATGATGGAAGAGATGAGAGGTAGGTCACCTGTAAATGATACTGGGCAAGGGTCAAAAATAAAATACTGTTTATGTCTTCAGTTGCAGACATCCAACATAGACAAAATGTTAGCAAAGAAAGATTGAGGAGTCTTGTAAGGGACAAATTCAGAAGTATAATTTTGCAAATATTTGTTAAATAACCCTAACAAAATAACCCTCATGAATATACAATTAGGTATGCTGAATTATCCTTCTAATAAAAAGGAATGGGGATTCAAATTTCATAATGGAGTTCAAATTCTATCGTTATTCACCACTAACTTAATCCCATGCCTCTGATAACTGCCTCACACAGGTCAAAAACCTGTTCCCATAAAATATGGGTTATTCTAAGTCAACTGAACTCATTGTATGTACTTGTGATACAAGGCATTTAAAAATAACCTCTGAGTCATTTTGCTGATTCATGCTAACAGCTTAGCATCAGCAGGTACTGGTGTTTTGGCAGTAATGTAAATTCATGCTAATTTTCTTTGAGATCATTCCTAAAAAAAGCAGAAATGGAAGTCAGTGCCAGAATGATTGTCACACAAGTGCAACAATTTATTAGCTCAAAAAAGATAAAGTCACTTATTATCCCATCTCTGGAATTTTGATTAGTACTAAGAAAGGAAGGCTTTGACAATTCACGTATCCAAATGTATAGGCTATTGCACTGTAATCCTTCCTGAGCCACCAAAATCCTAGCATCCTACACAAAAAAAAAAAGCTCGCAAGAGGATGAGAGTGGTGCATGTGCTCCCCTGCCAACTGTCCTTGCGAGGACACCTGGGGTCCCCCCGCCTTGGCACTGCTGGCCAGCCCCACCACTGCAACCTTGCACCACTCACAGCAACGCCCTGCGGGGACACCAATCACAGCTGCAGCAGCATGAGTCAGCTCAATTCCCTATTCAAGTCCGATTCTGTCTCCATTTTCTTTCTGCCAAGACAGAAATACTTTAAGACACAAAACAAGCCTGGTAGCCAACTAAAATTAACCTCTCCTAACATATAATGAGCTAAAATCATACAATCATAGAATCATTTAAGTTGGAAAAGACCCTTAAGATCATCGAGTCCAACCACAAACCTAACACTGCCAAGTCCACCACTAAACCATGTCCCTAAGAGCCACCACATCTACATGACTTTTAAATACCTCCAGGGATGGGGACTCAGCCACTTCCCCGGGCAGCCTGTTCCAATACTTGACAACCCTTTCCGTGAAGAAGTTTTTCCTAATATCCAGTCTAAACCTCCCCTGGCACAACTTGAGGCCATTGCCTCTTGTCCTATCACTTGCTACTTGGGAGAAGAGACCAACCCCCACCTCGCTACAACCTCCTTTCAGGTAGAGGGCGATAAGGTCTCCCCTCAGCCTCCTCTTCTCCAGGCTAAACAACCCCAGGTCCCTCAGCCGCTCCTCACAGGACTTGTGCTCCAGACCCTNGTTGCACGGGGTTGTTGTGGCCCAAGTGCAGGACCCGGCACTTGGCCTTGTTGAACCTCATACAATTGGCCACAGCCCATTGGACCAGCCTGTCCAGATCCCTCTGCAGAGCCTTCCTACCCTCAAACAGATCAACACTCCTGCCCAACTTGGTGTCATCTGCAAACTTACTCAGGGTGCACTCGATCCCCTCGTCCAGATCATTGATAAAGATGTTAAACAGAACTGGCCCCAACACTGAGCCCTGGGGAACACCACTTGTGACCAGCCTCCAACTGGATTTAACTCCATTCACCACCACCCTTTGGGCCCGGCCACCCAGCCAGTTTTTAACCCAGCAAAGAGTACGCCCGTCCAGGCCATGGGCAGCCAGTTTCTCCAGGAGAATGCTGTGGGAGATGGTGTCAAAGGCTTTACTGAAGTCTAGGTAAACAACATCCACAGCCTTTCCCTCATCCACTAAGCGGGTCACCTTGTCACAGAAGGAGATCAGGTTAGTCAAGCAGGACCTGCCATTCATAAACCCATGCTGACTGGACCTGGGTGTCCTGTACGTGCCACGTGATGGCACTCAGAATGAGCTGCTCCGTGACCTCCCCCGGCACCGAGGTCAGACTGACAGGCCTGTAGTTTCCCGGATCCTCCTTCTGGCCCTTCTTGTAGATGGGCGTCACATTTGCTAACCTCCAGTCAACTGGGACCTCCACGGTTAGACAGGACTGCTGATAAATGACTCCACTCAATAGCTATTCCAGCTATCACAGTCTCTAATAGCTGTAGAATCGTATTTATAGGTTGTCCATAAATGTGCATACCAGACTACTTGAATTTTTAAGCTGAATTAATTCCTAGGTGCTTAGTGATGGTGCTCAGATACTGGTTGAGAAATCTGGCCTTGACTTCTTAGCTCTTTTTTTGTGTATTTCATTGTAAGTGATAAGTTTTGCTCAAGTACCTATGTCCTCTTACTTGATGAATTTTGATTAACTACAGCTTTTAGTAAGATAGCACTAAAACCATGCCCTTTAGGATTTTATCAGCAACTCCATGAGCTGATATTGCAAGCTACTAGGCATGATATTAACTGGGTGTAGATCTGCTTTGACAAAAGCAATAGGACTATACAGCATTTTGGCAAACTATGGAGTTATGGGTATTGATGACCAAAATTCCCAGATACTAACAATCCTTAATTGTAACTTTTGAAATGGTAACTTTTCGAATGAAATCTGTTAAGGCTTTTTGGGGCAATGACAGTTTCAAAGAACAACGGCCTTCTCTAGGAAGCCCAAAGGAGGCAAGCCCACTGCTGCTGCTGAGGCAAGCAGCTGCCAAGGGGACACCAAACACGTCTTGCACTTCGCCAAGGTCCTCCCTGGCCACATGCAGGCTGGTGAAAATAAAGTCTTGGGCACAGGTAAAGAAGGACTCACTTAAGCCAGTGCAGTCACCAACTGCTGACTTATGGGCAACAGGAGACCTGGTACTGCTCAGATAGGAAACGTGCCTTCCACAGGTACATGTTCTTCATAACAACAGGACAAAATACAAAGTAGCCACAGTGCATTGTTTGAGCAGTATTTCTTAGAAGATTTGGGGTGACTAGCTACTGCATAGCTATTGAAATAAAACAGATTTTAATCTAGACAAGGACTTGAATACACACCAATGAAACAGTCAAGTGTCCCCAGGTGGAAGCTGAGAGACAAAATGGCAGGTGTGGAAGTCTTGCAGAAGGGCCCTCAATGGCTTCATCCACACACAAAATCCTTTTACTCGGTCTTTTGTGAAGCAGGATATTCAGCTTTATGCAGCTGAAACTTTTTTTTTAATTAAGAATGGTAGCAACAGCTGCAATTTCAACAGAGCTCTTTCCAAGACTCTCCACTTGCTCTGCCTCACTACCAGATACACAGTTCTTTTTCCAGCACGTACATGTTACAACTCATTATTTGAATTTTTTGTCCTTGTGAAGTTAACATAAGATGGAAGTTATCATCAGTACATGATAGAGAAAACAGAGGCAAGCACTGGAGTACCCATTTTAAGTCATGTTGCCTGTTGTCTTGGCAACCAGTTAATAAGCTCTGTTACTCATTTTTCACCAGCACCTGACAACAACATCTCTGCAAGATTTGGTATTAATAAGGAGTCTGCTAACTCAGCTGCTTTACGAGGTATCAGAAAAGATCTGCTGGCATTTCCATTCTGAATCCTATTTTTCAGGGAATCATAAATCATCCATAAATTGCCCAGCAGCTGAATATACAATGCACAAATACCACCATGACAATCCATTCCCTTGATAAGAGCACAAAAAGAGTGTTGGGATCTGGTCATGCTCCCTGCAATATCAATATGTACATTGCTATTCACTACACATGGAGAAGGATTAGACCTCAAATTCCTCAAGTGAAAACACACAAATGCTTTGACAGACATTCTCTTGCATGTCTCTCCTTTGACAGTGCAGGCATATGGCATGGGGACAGGGTTGGCCCTGTTTCCTCCAAGCTTCCTTTTGGAGAAAAAGTCTTTACATTGCTGCTGCGTGTATCCTCAAGCTGTTTTGAGAAGCATACAAGCATGTACTGAATTGGCACTGCAATTACCATAATTAAACATTATCATCAAAAAGGCTTCAGCTAGTAGTCAGATCTTGCTATACTAAGAGTTGTGCAGACACACTAAATGACTCTACCCTTCCTCAAGAGTAAACTGTCCCTACATTTGAGTCGCACAAAGAGTTCAGTCTCAAAAGATTGAAAAAAAGGCTGTTTAATTAAATCCTACAGACTATCCCATCATCTTGAATGAATACTTTCCTTGGACAAGAGGTCACCTAGTTACCCAAATTCCAGAAAATTTCTGAGTTTGGGACCATAAGAGAATACATACTTACAATCATCTCTTTAGTATAAATGTTGCCAGTTTCCCTGGTTAAACACTCAAAATTCAACATTTGTTGAACATAAATCAAACATTCTGAAATTTTATTAACAAATGGCAAGAAAAAACCCTCCTTCCTATCAAACAGTAGAGAAGACCCAAAGGAGCCTCATGCAGATTCAACATCAGAGAACCACAGAGAGACTAGAGAGACTAAAATATTGTCCTCTGATCTGTGCAGTGGGATTCTGAAGGTGTCAAGGGGCTTCTCCACAAAATTTGAGAAATGAAATTGGTCAAGAGGGCTAGCTTTATTCCTGGATGTTCCCTCTTTCCCGGTTTCAGGCTCCCTTAATGCTCTTTCAACATAGATTTTGGCAGCTTATTGTTTAAAGATTGAACAGTGCTGAAAAACACATTCATTACTGCTTGTCACAGAGATGTTGATGAATTCCAGTCACATGCAATTAAGCTGCAATTCAACACAATGACAGACTAAATAGGCAAGTCTAGACAAACAAGAAAAAAACAACCAAAAATACAATTCCTAGAGAAAAATTTCTAGAGGATTCTATAATCTTTCTGTTGAAAAAAAAGAGGTGCACAATCTTATTTCATTTATCATATGAAAGCAGAGTACTTGCTTTATTTTAATTCATGCAATGCTATCAAGAGGTATCATCTAAACAAGACAGCAAAAAAAAAAAAACTAGACACACTGGAATATTTTTGCTAAACAAGAAGCACAAGATCTTTTTTTCCTGAAGTTTTAAAATAAAACACATACATGTTAAAAATGAGGTGCACTGCATATTGCATTCCTTAAAGATAAATTCTGCTAATTTCACTTATTAGAATACCCTCTCTGTAAAACGAGGCAACTGATGTCACTGAGAAGTTGAATTGGCTTCATGACATTTAAATTGAAAGATATGTATTCTAGGCCTGAGTTTACTTCTATATAATTCAGGAACTACATGCCTTCACCCTAAATCTTCACACTGAATATTCTTGTATTGGTTCTGCTGTTTTACAAACCAGGGGAAGAATCATAGAGGTATATTTTTTCCTTAAATCTGGCAATGTTTTACTCTCTATAGATATGGGGAGATATGGCAAAATCTGCTATAATCTATGCTGCAAGAGGAAGAATTAGTTACACAAGACATTTTTGTACATTATTCAAGACCATCAGGTCAATGCTGTCATGCTAGCAAGACGTCAGAATCTCTTTGTCAACAGTGTATAGCAACTGACCCTAGGAATGTGATGCAGTAGTATGATACAACATTTCATAGCCCTTTTCACCATACATGAGAGATGTTCCTGAAGCCAGAATTTATAACATTCATCAATACTAGGTTGTACTAGTCAATGTGCACATGGCCACAATAATTTCACCAATGAAAGCAACCTAATACTCCTTGGAGAAGGCTATATATTTTTATACGAAAACCAAGATTAATTTCACACTCAGCATGCTCACTCAGCATTTGTGTTAAAGTAATGAGATGTTAGAAAACTTACTAAACACTTGATTCCCATGCACTCAGAATAAAATCAAATTTTACACTTCACAAAATTGTTGGGCTTTTTTATTTATTTTATGAATCCTCTAAAGGAAGGACAGGCTTGAAGAAAAGGCAGCAGAAGAGAAGATTTAGTCTCATGAGCTCTGTAAAATTCTAATTTCTTCATACAAGCCAAAGAAAGTTCCTGTGAGTCAAGGTAGACCCTCCACCCCTCAGCTTTTTCATACAAGAAAGAGAAAAGTCCAAGCCCTTTGGGGACAAACATGGGGCTTGAGCCACACTCGTACAACAGCCGTGACACCATTTCTGGCTCTATCAAACTGTAGAGCTAACCTTTCAGGTTATTTTCTGTATGTGCTCTACGTACCACAGTGAGGAACAGCTTCAGTCTCCAGGACTACTAGATTTGTGCTACGTGAACAAACTGTTCAGTCAAAAAGTGAGTTTCACTTAACTTTAACAGGGCCCTAAAACTAACATCTACTGCCAAAGTGAGATACATGAAGCTAACCTAAAAGGTTGATTATTTTAAAGTTTCAGACATTTCCTGTTGTCAGAAAGTTAAAACAAATTATAATTTTCAAGTCATATTTTAAAAGAAAGAAAAAAGTATTCATTGTAAAGAATCACAAATGAAAGTGGGCCATCCAATACCTGAGTGTATTTATTAATTCTGCTCTTAAAAAAACATACAAAACAAAACTTTGTCAAACACTTCCAAAAACTCACCTTGAATTTCAGGAGAGAATCGAGCTGAATGGCGAGACACAAAAAGTTTCAGTTCTTGATCCAAGTTGCATTCAATCAAGTTTGTGTCCCATGATCGGATTCCTAAAATTCAAAATGCAAAACACATCTAGCTTGATATATGAGCACTGGAAGTTTTAATTATTTATTTCTCCATTTACATTCATGTTATTTGCATATTTGTAAATTCCAAAACCAGCCTCTCTTCCTTTCAAGCCACGCAGCTGTCCTTTGCAAAGTGCTGAGTGCTCAGAAGAAGCACTCTGGACAGGGATCAGTCACAAGCAAGAGGAAATCTGCCTTTCCAAAAGATAACAATACTTTAAGGCCCCTGCTTTAGGACTGCTGGTTCCCACATCCTAGTAGCCACATTACGAGAAGTTACTGATGTCCTGGAATTGACTTTAAAATAGCAATACGCTGATTTATAAAACTGAAAAGAGTGAATCACTCAGGGGATACATTAGCCCTATTGCAAGACCATTGTATTTGTCCCCCCAAGAAAAAAAAGGCAGCATCACCTAGCATGTTTCAAATTAATATTTAAGTACAAAGTATTAAATTGCTGACTTCTTCATTCAAAAGCTTTGAAGCATCCCATATTTTAAATTAAAATTTAAGTGATCTTTTATTTATGAAATATCAAAATTCTAGTTTTGAGATTTTAAAATGCTACGCTTGATCTTTTTTGTTTTAAAAAATAAACATCATATCTCTATTCCCTACCGTTTTTCCCCCCAGCTACTTAGAAAGTGAGACACTTGACAAATATATGATCATAAAAATATTATTCCAAAATATATTTTTAAGGACTGAAATTTGACCAGGAAAAAAAAATCACTGCAGCCAAAAGACAAATTTATAGTTTCCTACCATAAGATTTTGATGACTAAATTAAAAAAAAAAACAAACACAAAACCACAAAAACCCACAACAAATTAACAGGAGAACATGTTTTAATATTTTTCTATCATTTTCTTGTTTTGTTTTGTTTTGTTTTGAAAATAAGGAGCAGGCACTACTGGTAAGTCCAGGCACTGCTGTGATTTTGAACACCAATACTATAGCGATTTTTGTTTTTTTTCCTAAAGGAATATCATTAGACTTACACAAATTAGCTGGCAAGTGCAGAAGGTACTGCAGGTGAGGAAGTGTCTAGTGGCCCCTCCCCACATGCCTGACCATGTCTTTGCATGAAATTGTTGAGTTAAATCACTGGGGTTTGGGACCTTTGGGGTGGAGGAGATGCCTGAAGAGGTGTGTGGCCAACCCCTTACCGTGAGACTAGCACTAACACTTCTGCTGGTAACTCTGTCAAGATTTCAGGCTGCAAACTTTACTGTCAATGCTGCCTCTCATGCTTTATTCTCTTTCAAGGCAGCAGAAATGTCAAGCCTCGTGCTGGCAGAAGCCATGCTGTAGGGCTGAAGGATGAGGAGGAGAAAGAGGGGGAAGAGCAGAGAAACCAGATCTGTGCTACAGGTCTCCCATTGCAGCTCTGGGTAGGTTCTCCATGCAAATATGAACATCCGCATTTCAAGAGCCTGAAGCCTCTTCAGGGAGAATTCATCCAGGGCTTTTCCTTGTCAGCATCCCAGTCAAGGTAGGAGCATGCTTCTTACTGGGATATGCTACCAGCTATCAAGTAGCTGCCATTTGAAACTAAATAAATTTGGAAATACAGTATCACCTGTGTGTTTCATAACCACTCGAGAGAAAAATCTTCTGTAAGTCTCCTTATTTTCATTTCTCAAAAATCTCTTGGCCATATGGTACATTTTCAGAGCGTAGTTTTGGCAGACAAATACAGCTCAGCAAGCTTTAACGTTTTCCAGGTGTTGGAATATTTGAGAGCAAGAAAGTAAAGATGATATAATACCACGCATGTACAGCGCATATGAAAACTATGACTAGTAAACTGACATTGATCACAAAGCTGAAGTACATTGAATGAATGAGTGCTGAACTTCAAGAAGCTAGAAGATAAACAGCTCGCTGGCCTCTGACGGCAAGCTTGTGTGGGGAGACTACAAAGCTTTCCGGAGGTCAATTAAGCAATATGGACTATGATTCAGCAATGCTGCTAATGATAGGATCTGTCCACCATCCATCCCTAGCTGCTTTTGTCGTGAATCCAAATTTGCAGTAGGGATAAGATTCTGATTAGGCATAGTCAGACTGCTGAGCCAGGCAATGTCCAAAATACAGGACTCAATGTGAAATAAATAACAAAAAAACCCCCAAAAAAACGAAACAAAACAAAAGCCTAGACATACCATGCACACAGTAGTCCTAGAAGCTGAAGTTGGGATTTGGATAGAATATCCCAAATCTGCAGCTGCATGATTCAGCATTCTGGATGCAAAAATTATGCATATACATTATAATGTAGTATAATGTATTATATACATTATATAACCAAATCAGGTTTGGGTAGAATGGAGGTAATTCTGGAACTAAAATCCAAGGTCAATCCAATGATGTATATCATTAACAGCATGGAAGTAACTACTGGAAGTATGACTGAACTGGAGCTATTTCTTTCTTTCTGTAGGCTTAGGAGTGCAATGCCACTAGACACAGGACTTATCAGACAGCAGACAGGGCACACCCAGTGGCATTTGCCAAATCAGTGGAAAAATCTTGAAGCTTTCTCTTCAC
>VYZW01018376.1:992-15562 GCA_013401315.1 Balaeniceps rex | reverse complement strand
ACCATGTTAATAATGTTTTTGAGGAAGCTATATTCAGGTAAAGAACTATTTAGTTAAATTAAAACTAAACTACACTCAAATACTTTGTTGCCACTCAGATGAAAATGCATTATTCCATCTAAATAGCATTAACTTTAGGACCTCAGAAACCACTTTCTTTAAAAACTGATGGCATTTCAAGTTCACATAATTATGTAAATATTAGTGAGGCATTCTGAATCCCAAAACTAAAGTATACCCATAGCCCTCAACAATCCTTTTAGTTTATAGAGAAACAGTGACACTTGGTGGCAAGCTCGGGTAAATGCAAATGTATGCAGGTGTTTATGCTAAATGTGCTTTATATGGAAAGTAATCGGTATATTAAAAACTTTCAATAAATTCAACACACCCATTACATCATTCTTATTACACTGAAGTGCTTAGCAATTTTTCAGTTATAAAATAAAGTAAAATAATAACTGGTGATAGCTACATTAGCTTAGAGGCTCATCTCTCACTTGCTGCTTGAGAATATAAACACATGCAGTTGCACGTTGACAATCTATGATATGCTATCTGACAAGCTAGAGATAATTTTCATTTTTATTGTACCTGATTGAAGATAATTATGTTGGTCGTGATACTCAGGAATTAGATGAACTGGTTTTAGTTCTTGTGTGCCACAACTGTTTATACAGAGTATTTGAGTACCTCCTTCCAACTGGCAGATAACCTGGAATGAATAACAAAAGATTAGCTTTCATCTAAGAAACTGTAATAGCATATAGATAATAAGCATATAGATATAAAGGTTTTCATAAAAGTACCACCCGTCTTATAAAGCTTCATAATCACAGACTGGAATCCCTCAAACAAATGGATCATTATGCATTAAGATGTTTGATTTTTGACCCTTAATTTTAATTTATTTTTGGAAGCAGCTATTGAGATCTAACACTGTAGCTCCTCAACTTAGGTGATATGGATTCCTGGTTCTCTAAATTGCTCCATGGGGCTTTGTAGAGCATATTCTAGCTATGTACTAGTGTGCTGGGTTCAGATTCAGTTCCCTAACCAGAACAGGCCATTGTTCATGTTTCATTTCATTTATTTAGCTATGATTTTAAATCAAGACTTTTCCTTCGGATGAAGTAATCTTCATATTGGGTTTTTTTGTTTGTTTGTTTGTTTGTTTCCAGCTGTTAAATAGAAAATAATATGTTTTTTTTAATATATATATGTGTGTATATATGTATAGTAGCACTATATCTAGATAAAATTTAGACTGTGAGACCATTATTCTTGATACAGCACTTACTAAGTGGGACTTGTTGATGCTAGCATGGTACAAATAAGTTAATTTTCTCTAGCATATAATTTTGCTATCAATTACAGGGTATAATTACCACAGGGTTGGAATCATTTCTGTGTGAACATCTGGATTCCTCTGCTACACTGTGCAACGCTAATAACTTGCAGCCAGACTCGTCAACATCTGAACTCTGAAAAATTGCTCTGTCTTGGTGATTCTCAATAACATTACCAACTGCCTCTCTTACCTCAGCCTGAAATATAAAGTTCTAAATCTTAACAGGCATGCTTTAAAATCTACTTTAAATTTCAAGCAAATACAATAAATTTAAAAATGTATCTGCATAAATCATATATTTTAAAGCAAGGATTGTATTCAAATGTAATACTGAGAATAGTTAATTTACTTGCCAATGGCAGAATGATTTTTGCTTATATTTCAAGTGAAAATATTCGTGAAGAATAACAATGAACAGTAACATACTTCATAGTAACAATGGTGTTCAGTGTCTCCAAAATCATGAAGCATCAACTGTTTTCTTCTGCCTTGGAGAAGTTAGGCAATAGTCACAGCAAATTATGCAAAACAAGAATTAATCTTGAATTATATAACTTGACTGGGAATCATTGGGATTTAGTATAAATAAGAAGTAGTCAACTGAGACCGGACTGCAAATTCAGTTATACCTATAAATCAGATTGTTCCAAAATGAACTTGTTACGGTGATCAACTACTGTATGTCATGGCATTCCATCATAGATGTGGTGCTATTTGTATTTGTTGAAAACCAATTTATCACCTATCTTGCTGATCCATTAACATTACACATTGCAGTGTCATCTTCACAAAAGTCATACTTCCAGATGAAGCCTTACCCCTCTCAGTACACACTTTAAAACACCAAATGGACAACCTTGAAAAACCTGGCTACAAAATTCCAGTAATTTTCAGCAATCTCCCTTTCATGAAACACCTGAATTTCTATAGTTTGTCTTGCACATATCTAGGAAACTATATTTGAAAAATTCAAGCATTTTAAGAGAATAATTAAGTTGCAAAGAACATCTCTCCACAGGCAGGGAATGCTGATGTTAAAGCCAGACTTTTCATCCTCAGCTCTGTTCCTTTATATACACTGCACATGTGATAAAGGCTCAAATATTAATCAGCTGCCCAAGGGTATTTGGCAGAGTCCCACTAGGCAATTTCTGTTCAGGTGGCCTTAGGAGAAGGCCCCCTCCCTAACTGGCCTGAACTGGAACCAGAATGTGCAAGTGGCAGACAGCAACCAAGTAGACTTGAGCCAATAGGAACAGAAACAGGTGAAAAATCCAGATGCTATTCTTCCTTCCTCCACAATAGCAGTGTAGGAAATCTATGGAGCAACATTTTTCTTTCCCTCTCTTTTGTGAACAGATCAGACAGGACTGTTTGAAAGAACCCCTTACCCCCTGGCACTTAAAATAAATCCCATTTTAGACATTCAACACTTGGACAGATTCTTCCAATAATAATAAAATCTTGCATGCATATACTTACTATTTCATCATAAACAGAAGCACTAGTCTGAGGTAAGCCACAGATATCACTGGAATATTCTAGTACATAAAATAAAGCATGTTTTGTTTACAAAAAAATCAGTGTTTTATAGCAAGAACTCCTTTACAGCATCAGTAAAAGAGATTTTGATGTCACTACAGCACTACATTCTCAGGAAAGAAATATTTAATATTCTTTTGTAACAGACTTGCTGGAAAAAAACAGACTTCAGTTTGGGGCTTTTGGATGTCTTTAAAAGCTTTATTGTGCACATCTGCTAAAATTCATTTAGCTTCAGGATAAACTACCTTGTAAGATCAAGTCTAGCAGTCAGTTTAACCCTGAGCAGGACTGTGAAGAGGTTATGGGCAGAACACATCAAAAAACTGCTCACGAGCTTACTATCATCAGCAGCATCAGTGCAAATGACCTAACTTTCATAACTGGTGGTCAAACTTCAAAGTGAAATAAAAACATTGTTCAACTCAATCAAAAAAAAAAAATTGTCCTGCAAGAAGGAATATCTTCTTCACAGTCCACTGAAGGCATGGGGAGGTGGTATGAGAGGAAGGGAAAATCACAAGTAAGACTGAACTACGTGGTTGAAGCAACATGAACATACATGAACGAACAGTGGTCGATTCTCTTTTCAAACATTCTTAGTTATATTAACATTACCAGAAAAGGCTCATACTGCAGTTTGCCAAATCCAGAAATCAATTTATTTAGCTATTTAAATCCTTTCCTATGCTTATAAGGGGAGGAAAAAAAATCCCCCTCAATCACTTGGGGCACTTACCATTTAAGTAATGGGTCAAGTTTTGTAACTGCATAGTACTGTTTTGGATTCCTTTAAATTGATCATAACAAATACATTTATTCTTACCTGCAACTGGAGGTATGAATGATCTGAACACCTGAAGAAAAGAATGTTTTATTTATAACTATTTTATGCATTAAATGATTCATTTTTTAAAAGCCAAATGAATAGACAAAAAACTGACTTAAAGTGACCTTGAAAATTGGAAGCTATTTACATTTTCACGACATAATTAAGCTCATAAATGCTGCAGCCTATTCAGCATTACCAGATAACGCTATATACCTTGAATATTATTTCTTTTTCTGCTCAACATATAGTTATGGTTCAGATCTAATGCATTTACAACTATAATAGCATCATACTTAATACCTACATTTGTATTTTCAAAAACAAACCAAATGAACAGAAAATGGAACAAAGACAGAAACCAACTATTTGGTTTCAAATTAGAATTAAGATTGTTCAAACCAGACAATTTACTCTCTATCTGTGTGTGCTGTGCTTCCTCTTAATATAGGCAGCAGTTTAGGGAGGTAAGCAAGCAGCATAGAAACAACCAATCAGCTTTATTTCAATAAAATTATTTATAACCTGATTAGAATTTTGTTCTAGTACCTTCAAGAAACAGGGCAGATTAAGGAAACATGCGGATTTAGTGTGCTAAACTGTAAGGATACTAGGAAGAGAGCTGGTCAGAAAGATTTTTTTCTAAATCTCATTTTTAGTTCCTTGTACAGAGACTAACACATTTTCATTATCTTCAACTCGACTTTGAAGAAAGCAACTGTTATGCCTTAATCACATCTTTATTTTCTAGAGGCTTCCACGAGTCTTTTCGATATTATTAATGGTTCAAAAGATTGAAGGCCTCGATTATTAAAGAACTACTGATAATATTGAGCATGCGTGTATACAACCTTCCAAGCCAGATACTTTTAAACTAGAATCATAACGTGAAATCGGAAAGAAAACCAAAACACATAAGGTAACTGTCACGGTAGACCTCAAGCATCTCAGGATGAAATGCCACTGGGAAACACACTGGGCTGGGTAGTGTCAGCAATGATTTCTGTGGTAGGAGGTTTCCTGCACAGACAGCCCTGCAGCTGCCACCTGGCTTCAGCCTGGCACCTCGGTAGGATACTGCAAGGGAAAATCAGACCTCGTTTTCAACCAAGTGATTTTTGTGAGTTTTGGGATTTTTTTTTAATGCTTTTGATTTTTGAATCTGAGAAAAGCACTGTTTGACAAAATATTTACATGGAAAAATGTCAACTGGTATGCTTAATTATTTCAAGATAGCTTCTCAGAGGAAACCTCAGTGACCCTCTAGAAGCAGCCACAGTACAAACTTAAAATTTGGAGATTTCTTCAGATGATATTCTGCAGCCATAAACAAAGATGCAAGGACACATAAGTACTCTACATATGAATAGCCTGCATTAAGCAGATGAATTTGGTCCTGTGAACATCACAAGAAGTTTTATGCTGTGTACCTTTCTAGATAGTAATTGATCCAACATAGAAAATGTAACTTCAAACTATACAGAAAAACTGCCAGTTGTGGTAAGCAATGGGAAACCCCCCTCTCTTACAAAACTACTTTCCTCATGGAGATTTAACAATATAGCTACGGTTTACTGCCGCAAATAAATTAGTTTTTAACTCATTTGGACTATAAATTTTAAGACGACAAGTGTGTCACCTGTGGAACTAAAGAACAAAAGTTAATATCCTGTTTGTACTTTGTACAATTATCTAACAGTTGCTAATACAGACAGTAATACATAAAACCAAAGTGGGTATATTTGTCACATAGTAAGACTTTTTTAATGAGCAAAATAACTATGCAGCCATTTAAAAATATGGCTCATAACATGGACAAAAAAGAACAGCAGTCAGAACCACATGTTCACACTGCATGCTACTTCTGGCAATACAAAACAAATTCATTTCTGTATTTACTAAATTTGTTCTAGTATAAAATTTATGTCTTAACTTTAAACATTATGTGGATCCCATACACGTTTTAATGTGGCAATTCCCCACATTTAAGTCACAAATAAGCATAAATATATAAAAATTTCTATTTCACTTAATCTTACTGGTATCATTCTGATATTTTGATTGACTGTTCCTTCTGGAGAGAAAACGCTTGAAGTTGGAACACTGCAATTTTTATGCTGCATCATTACTGAAGAAAGAAAGTGGACGCTGTTTGAAGGCAGATAAGGTGAAGGCATATGTTCAGCTTCTGGAAGATTTAATTCCTTGTATTTTTCAAAATCTTCATCATCACAGCTGTTGTTTCTATGCGGATTTACTTCAACTTTTACTATTGTATTTTCTTTTTCAATGGTAAGTGGATACTTGAAGTGATCTAACAAAGTCTCTCCCACATTTGCAGTGCATAAATGATTGTCTTGACTAGACAGCAATCCTTCTTCAATGGGATTATTAATTACTGCAGTTTCCAGATTAAAGTTTTCAGAACTAACAGGACTATTTTGACTAAATATTTCAGTTACAGGTCCACTGTCTATTACTGATCTTATATCAAGCAATATCCGATTCTCCATAGTCATGGACAAACTGTCAGCTGGTTCATATTTCTTTTTTTCGTTGAAGATAATTAGATTTTCTATTTCAGTATTCTTCTGAATAGTTTTCTATCTAGAAGTGAATGAAATACTCTTAACCAAACAACATGTATATATAATACTGAAGATTAACCCGATTAACATGTAACTGGGAAACTTAAAAACATAATGCTGGAAGAGGTTGTTGGGGTTCTGAATCTAGCTTTCAGAAAATATAGGCCACCATGCCAACACAAACAAGCTGCTTTTACCATAAGAACACATTCTTTGTAACTTTTAAACATGTTAACAGCATTCATACTTAAATCAGAATTTTGCTACTTTGCTTTACTAGTTGTGACAGATGCACTTGACCTCTTAACCAAACTAGCAGTATTTTGGTACAGGCTCCAAAGGAGGTAAAGGCCTGAGCCGTAGCCAGGCCAAGGACTCCTCTTGTTCTGATCTGCTCTCTTGAGAACCCATAAGTGTGGGTGCCGAGTGGCAGGGAGAGCATCAGTGCATGTGAGCTTGGAATACTGATCATGCAATTAACACAAGAATAGTGGGTGGCTTTTCTAAGACTCATTTTTCAAGGAACAAAGAAAGTTGTGGGTACAAAGAGCTTCATGCATACTTTTCCTAGCGCATATAATTTGACTACAATCCAACCACTTTATCATATAAATATGACAGCCTAAGTGAGCCTTCTTTGAGCTCTGCCTGCTAGGCTGCATGGTGGTGATCTCCCCTTGAGCTGGGGCACCTCTCAAGATTGCTCCTCAAGGCAGAGAGACCTTTTACCAACAGCAGATCTTTGCTAAGTGACCGATATCGTGCATAACCTTTTAGTATGGTAACTTTGATTTTGTCTTGGTAACTTTGATTGCATGCTGGATTGATAAATTTTGCATATATAATCCCTTAGACATAAACTGTTGTCCAAGTCTGACACTAAGATTGCACCTAACCACCTAAGCTCCATCAGTAGTTTAGAAAGCAAGGGGGTCTACTCTGATCCTCATGACTCAACAGGAAGGTTCTCCTTAACCTTTTGCATCCCTGGTCTCTCTGCGAATTGTTCTANCAGCCATTTAAAAATATGGCTCATAACATGGACAAAAAAGAACAGCAGTCAGAACCACATGTTCACACTGCATGCTACTTCTGGCAATACAAAACAAATTCATTTCTGTATTTACTAAATTTGTTCTAGTATAAAATTTATGTCTTAACTTTAAACATTATGTGGATCCCATACACGTTTTAATGTGGCAATTCCCCACATTTAAGTCACAAATAAGCATAAATATATAAAAATTTCTATTTCACTTAATCTTACTGGTATCATTCTGATATTTTGATTGACTGTTCCTTCTGGAGAGAAAACGCTTGAAGTTGGAACACTGCAATTTTTATGCTGCATCATTACTGAAGAAAGAAAGTGGACGCTGTTTGAAGGCAGATAAGGTGAAGGCATATGTTCAGCTTCTGGAAGATTTAATTCCTTGTATTTTTCAAAATCTTCATCATCACAGCTGTTGTTTCTATGCGGATTTACTTCAACTTTTACTATTGTATTTTCTTTTTCAATGGTAAGTGGATACTTGAAGTGATCTAACAAAGTCTCTCCCACATTTGCAGTGCATAAATGATTGTCTTGACTAGACAGCAATCCTTCTTCAATGGGATTATTAATTACTGCAGTTTCCAGATTAAAGTTTTCAGAACTAACAGGACTATTTTGACTAAATATTTCAGTTACAGGTCCACTGTCTATTACTGATCTTATATCAAGCAATATCCGATTCTCCATAGTCATGGACAAACTGTCAGCTGGTTCATATTTCTTTTTTTCGTTGAAGATAATTAGATTTTCTATTTCAGTATTCTTCTGAATAGTTTTCTATCTAGAAGTGAATGAAATACTCTTAACCAAACAACATGTATATATAATACTGAAGATTAACCCGATTAACATGTAACTGGGAAACTTAAAAACATAATGCTGGAAGAGGTTGTTGGGGTTCTGAATCTAGCTTTCAGAAAATATAGGCCACCATGCCAACACAAACAAGCTGCTTTTACCATAAGAACACATTCTTTGTAACTTTTAAACATGTTAACAGCATTCATACTTAAATCAGAATTTTGCTACTTTGCTTTACTAGTTGTGACAGATGCACTTGACCTCTTAACCAAACTAGCAGTATTTTGGTACAGGCTCCAAAGGAGGTAAAGGCCTGAGCCGTAGCCAGGCCAAGGACTCCTCTTGTTCTGATCTGCTCTCTTGAGAACCCATAAGTGTGGGTGCCGAGTGGCAGGGAGAGCATCAGTGCATGTGAGCTTGGAATACTGATCATGCAATTAACACAAGAATAGTGGGTGGCTTTTCTAAGACTCATTTTTCAAGGAACAAAGAAAGTTGTGGGTACAAAGAGCTTCATGCATACTTTTCCTAGCGCATATAATTTGACTACAATCCAACCACTTTATCATATAAATATGACAGCCTAAGTGAGCCTTCTTTGAGCTCTGCCTGCTAGGCTGCATGGTGGTGATCTCCCCTTGAGCTGGGGCACCTCTCAAGATTGCTCCTCAAGGCAGAGAGACCTTTTACCAACAGCAGATCTTTGCTAAGTGACCGATATCGTGCATAACCTTTTAGTATGGTAACTTTGATTTTGTCTTGGTAACTTTGATTGCATGCTGGATTGATAAATTTTGCATATATAATCCCTTAGACATAAACTGTTGTCCAAGTCTGACACTAAGATTGCACCTAACCACCTAAGCTCCATCAGTAGTTTAGAAAGCAAGGGGGTCTACTCTGATCCTCATGACTCAACAGGAAGGTTCTCCTTAACCTTTTGCATCCCTGGTCTCTCTGCGAATTGTTCTAACTTGAGTATAAATCAATTTTCCTTTGTATGTTTCTTCCATGCAGTAATTAAGAGTGAACCTTGCCATCAAACTTTGTTAAGTCGCGCTTTTACATCATCATATTAAAACCACTTTTGCCAATACCTTTGACGGTGATTCCTTAAGCGATCTAAATCATTTTGCAACAAATTGGCATAGTCAGCAGGATCCTAAATCAGGATTCATGACAGTAGTCAAAAAAAATCAATCAAATTTGACATAGTACACTTACACAGCTATAATTACACTATTTTAAGTTTGTGTAAGTAGCACATTAATACCAAACCTTATCTGTACTCTCCACGTCACTATTGCCAGTTACAGACAATGTAAGCCAAAGCACCTCTACCCAGAGTATCACAAGGCCACCATTAAAAAGACATAGGCCAAGATCCACCTGCATTGTCATCACTACAATTTCTGGATTTAGACTAAGGCAACAGGGGGAAGGTCAAGCTACCCATGTCCCCCTGACTTGACTGCGATATGGCAGCCCTCTGAAGGCTCAAGCCTCTCTGACCTGTCTGCATGTCCCAGCTCTGGGACATCTGTGGGGTGCGGCAGGGTAGGGAGACCAGCCCTGCCCAGAAGCTCCGGATGTCCTCCCCCCTCACCCCACATCACCACGCTGGTTTCCAGGGCAGAAGAGAAAGGGACAGGCCCCTCCTCCACCCCCGACCCCCAGCAGATGGCATGTCTCTGCCCCTTCCCCCAGGCAATTCACCTTCCCGCATAGCCGGTGCCCTCCCTTCAGTGAGTGGTGAGTGACGACCGCGCGCGAGGCCGTTAACGGAGGCTGCGCATGCGCCAGAGCGCCGGTTCCAGCCTACACTACACCGCCCCGCGGCCCCCCCCCCCCCCAAAAGCGCGGGCGAGTGTTGCACTCCGCAGAGGCAGTAGCGAGAGCACACGGGGCATGCGAATTAGGTTTGGTGTTTTGGGAGATTTTTTGTTTTGTAAAGTCTGTCTCTCATTACAAGAAGCCAGGACTTTGGTACTGAGGAAGAGGTTATCTGTTATAATCCACATAGAAGAGTGCAGTGGTAAGGCCACACCTCGACTACTGTGTCCAGTTCTGGGCTCCCCAGTACAAGAGAGACATGGACATACTGGTGAGAGTCCAACAAAGGGCCATGAAGATGACTCAAGGGACTGGAGCATCTCTCCTATGAGGAAAGGCTAAGAGAGCTAGGACTGTTTAGCCTAAAGATATAAAGTGGAAGGGTAGGTGCAAAGAAGATTGGAGCCACGCTCTTTTCCATGGTGCCTAGTGACAGGACAAGAGGCAATGGGCACAAACTGAAACACAGGCGTTTCCCTCTGAACATGAGAAAACACTTTTTCACTGTGTGGATGACCGAGCACTGGCACAGGTTGCCCAGGGAGGTTGTAGAGTCTCCATCCTTGGAGATACTCAAAAAGCCATCTGGACATGGTCCTGGGCAACCATCCGGTTGGACCATACGACCTCCAGAGGTCCCTTCCAACTTCAACCATTCTGTGATTCTGTGAAATAGCTGGCTTCCAGCTTCTGCTCTTAGAGCCCTTGCTACAACTCCCTATGTAAATCTTGGAATTGTCACGCCAGTGCCATAAAGATTTCAGAGTTTAGAAACACTCCAAACCTACCAGGCCACTACCTATGGCCATTTAAGATAAAAGATGGTTTTCCTGAAAGCAGAAATTGAACTAGATTTTTTATTTTATATATTAATGTCTTCATTTTTAGGAAATTTTGTGTATTAAAGAAAAAACACAGCAACTCAAAACACCCAAAACAATTTCAAGCTACCTTTCATCCATAAGGTGCCATACAATTAATCCAAGAAGAAACCAGAATCAATTTTTCCTTACACTTTTGGTTACGAATTTCTACCCTGCCGGCCCCAGGTCTGCAGTCATGGAAGTTAGACAAAAACAGAACAAAACAAAACAAAGATACCCCACACTTTCTCCTCCCCTCTCAAAGGTTTCATCTAAGAGCTAAGTTTTGTATTCTAGTACTTTCCAACAGGAGTTCATTAATCACAGCCAGAGCTGATTAATCTCATGCATCATGTAAAACTACAGCAACATTTTCTGAGTATAAGATGAATCTTATACTTGCCACCCTTAAAAACACGCAAAGGGAAGAGCGGAAAAACCCCAAAAAATAAATCAGTATTTTCTGTGCCTAGGAAGTTTCCATGCAGCATTTCTGTTCAGACTGAACATCTCAATTTACAACTTCAGTATCCAGCCTTGGTGGGAGATGTTGGAAATACAATCAAAAACTAACAGTATCTAAGAGATTAAGTGTGAAATGGAAATCACTGTGTTCTTTCATGTAGCGAAGGCTGCAACATCCAGAAAAGCAGCAAGCTAAACAACTGTGAAAATGGTCTATCACACAAAACTATTTGGTGGGTTTTGTGTGGGGGTGTGTTGTTGTTTGGTGGTTGTTTTTATTATTAAACAGCAATTCAAAAAACAGCATGTGAACCTTTAAAGGGTAAAAAGAAAATCTTCAACTGTCTCAAAGTAGTCCCCAGTTTTAATGTAATTTCAAAGGAGTTTTCAGATACTGGGAATCTTCAGATAAAGCAAATAACATTTTAACAAAGGTAACTTTCTGTGCCTGAACTAGTTCTCCACTGTCTTACCATTCATATTCTATGGATTATTTGCTGTAAAGATCAAACCAGTGCTATCCACTAGCTTGCAGACAGACTGTTTCACAGAAACATTCCAGCAGTTATTTGGATCTCATGAAAAAAGCTCATCTAAAGTAAGACCTATGTTGTTTCTTCATTATACAAAACCTGAAAAATTGTTCATTAACACATTCCTTATTAACTAGCAAGACATGTATAAATCACTGCTAAAATAAACTGAATAGTCTGCTACTACCATTCCTAACTGGATTTAATCGCAATGATTTCACAAGTCCAGAAACAGCAGCAAGGGAGCTGGGAAAAAGATACAAAAGATATTAAACATTGTACTAAGTAGCGGTAATTGTGAAATTTTATTTTATTTTTTGAAGTCATAGAACAGGGTAGAAAATAGAGAGAAAGTGTTGGATGTAAATAACCATAGATGTAGAGTAATTGAACAAGATAAAAAAAACCCACTAGCTTGAATTAGTATATTTTATACAAGAAAACAATTGGTACAAAGGCTGAATTAGAACCATGATTTTCAAGGTCAGGCACATACTTCCTTAGTCCCTCAAAAACCCCAACCCTTAAAAGAATATTTAGTTTGGAATGGTGTTAATCCTGGACAATGGCAGCCTCTAAATGCACTTAATGCTCTCCTAATTTCTGGCATGAAATAGCCGAAATAAGAAATTTGGAAAATGCACATTTGAGGTATTCCACCAATGCCACACTGCTATTTAATAAACAGGTCAATTTATTATCATCCAACCTGACTTTTACCACCTACTCAACCCTAACTTTGAGTTCCTAAATCACTAATTGAGAATAAGTGATTCAAGGTTTTAGTAACAAATTAATACTTTTTCTGTAATATGAACATTTTACTTTATTATAAAGTACACTGTATTAGAAGATTCATTCAAATCTAGGTAATTTCAGTTACATTGCTATGGCTTTTGAGCAAAAAAGCAATCGGTTTACTGCATGTACACAATATCGAACACCAAGATTTAAATTAATTATTTATTAATAACCTACATTCACTGTGGATTTCTAACATTTACATCCAAAAAGCATATTTTATTTACATGCTGTTGACATTTTAAAGAAAATGAAATAAAATCTGATCTGTTTAGGAATTATGATCTACCAAAATTTAAAAAAAAAAAAAAAGATACATTTAACACCACAAAATGTTTAAAACATTTACAATAAAAACAGCTTTATGTGCCAATTATACTTACTCTCTAAGAATATGAAATTGCATTGATAATAGCACTAACTACAATTAGACTTGAAACATTTAAAACCTGAGAGTCAAATCTAAACTTTTTTTTTTTTTTCAAGGAAATCCTACAAGCTAATATGCCCTAGTATTAATTTAAGCACAGATTGGTCAGTGGTCAATAAAAAAAAGTTAAACAGTTTATTATTTCTGCAGGCCTGCCAGCCACAGTGAGCCTTATTTCAAAGTGTCCTTTCCCACACACTGTACTAATCAAATAATGAGTGTCTTTGGCCAAGTCCTGTGAGGGTTCCTACATTTATGTAAGCATCCATTTGCTTAAGTATGCATCTGTGATCTTTGAGGTTTCCCACCTCAAACATACATATACAGGTGTTTTAATAGCTAGATCAGAGTAAAAAAACATGAAGAGGCATAGAAAGTTAGAAATACTGGCCAGAAAACATTCAAAGTCTAATGAGAAGTTTTATATCAACACCAAAGGCCTTTTAAAATCAGCATAGCTCTGGAGCAATATTCACTGTATTATGTGCAGTACATGTACAAACACCATGTACCTTACATTTAAAAAAGAAATAAATTGTTGCGCTAACAGCTACGCTTTACTGCACTGCAGGATGTAAAAAGTAACCACACCTATAAAAGCCTGGGGAAGAGAAGCATCACGCACAAAGTTACTCCATTTTGTAGTAGCCATTTTATTTCTGCACTTGGAAACATTATGCTCCTCTTTGAGTGAAATAGCTTTCCCCTCCCTCCTTGTATCCTTCAGAAACTGTGCTTGACCAAGAGCATCTCCCAGAAGGGGTTTGAGAAGGCCAGGATTTTCCCATTCTGGAGCTATTTTCCACAGCTGTAATAGTTCGCCCTTCTCACGCAGATGGCTGGCAATGTAGTAGTGGTCCTTCCAGGCTGAAAGCAGGCAAGCTACAACTGATGAGCCTCTACAGGTAGCCTTGCTTTGTAGACAATCCAACAGGTTGCATCTCTTATCTCAAATGACCACTAATATCATTCACCAAAATAAACACATGAGTATCTGTAGCTCTGAAACAAAGTTACTCCTGCATTTCATAGGGACTGATCTTTGCCATTTAAGATGGGAGCATTTCATTAGAGCTTTAAACCTAACTGCACCATATGGCAACATATTCAAATCTACTTATGCCACATCAACCTAACTTATAATTTGAAAACTAGATCTGCATTACTACTACTTCACCTCCTTCACCACTAAGACAATGTAAAACCAACTCCCAGCATAAGCTTTTTTCCTGTGTTTAGGATCTTTCTTTTTCTAAAGCACTCACATGAACAAGCACACAGGTCCATTTATTTATACGGAAATAAAATCAACAATGGGGCAAACATGCTTATAAGTAATAAGAAAAATGTGATACCTGCTAATTAGGCAACACATTTTACTACCCAATGTTTTGTTTTTCCAAAAACCGTAAAATTTCTACAACTTGGTATGTTACTGTGTGTTATATCAGGGATTTTTTTTTTTAGGTTTTACAGAAAT
>VYZW01018375.1:40988-84128 GCA_013401315.1 Balaeniceps rex | reverse complement strand
GTCCCGGTCCTTCCTCCGGCATTTCCTCGCGCGTTCCCTTGCCACCTCCGCGCGTCCACCCCTCGCCCTCCCAGGAGAGCCCCCCTCCCCCCCGGGACGAGAGGGCTGTCGGTGTGAGGAGGCCCAGGGACTGGGGAGAGACGGCGATCCCTCGCTCCTCCCCCCCGCAGCCGCCCCCGTTTCCAGCGGGGGAGCTGGGAGCGTGGGGGCGGAGGGGGGCCCGGGGCTGCGGAGTCCCCCGGCTGCCGGCCTGGGGGCCATGGAGCAGGTCCAGATGATCAACATCCAGCGGCTGCTGGAGGCGGCCGAGTATCTGGAGCGAAGGGAGAGAGGTAATGGGGGGAGGAGGGGTGCTGGAATAACAGCCCTCCGGGGGGGAGCGGGGTTGGGGTCAGAGATCCCCGCGGAGGGGTGAGAGCGGCCCTGGCGAAGGGGATCGGAGCGAGTGTTTGCTGGTGGCCGAACAGTGAGGGGTTTGGTGAGGGACAGGGCTGACAGGTCCTCCTGGAGGTGGTGGCTGAGGTGGAAGGTTTTTGCAGAGAGGGGGAGATTGAGGTGAATGCGTTTTCTGGAAGGAAAAGTGGGGATTGGTGTGAAAATTTCCCACCGGGTAGGAAGGATGGTGGTGGGTGGCTCTGGCTTTGCGAAGAACTCGATGGCATGGTGAAATTTGCCTGGTTTGCCCGGTTCAGATAGCTTGGGCAGGAGGAGAGAGACGAGGCGCTCTCTGGGCTGTCATGCTTTCTTTTGATGTTTTCAGGTGTTTGAGTGGTGTTGTCCTTCCTCCAGGGTTGGCAGAGCCTTTACACTCCCCTTCCTCTTTTTTCTCCACCTCCCTGTCCACTTCCCTCTGAATACACCATCAGTCATTTCCCTGGGCTGTTGTGGTTAAGGGCCTCCCCAGCTAGGCTGACGGGTTAGTGGTGAGGCCTGCCTGCTGACTTCTTTTTTTTCAATGACCCTTTTTTTTTAATGCCCTGCCTGTTGATTCTCATGCAGAATGTGAACATGGCTATGCCTCGACCTTCCCCTCAGTTCCAAGTCCTGGACTACAAGACCCAAGGCCCACGCGGAGGCTGAGCCGGGCAAGGAAACACAGCGGCAGTGGCAGCAATGCAAGTATTGCCAACAGGTACGATGCGGGCAGGAAAGCGTGGGATGCAGGGCTGGCTGGGAGGATGAAGCTGGAGAGGAAAGCTGGAGGCAGAGGAGAGAAGCTTACCTTGTGGGGAAAATGGGAAGAGCCTGAGTGCAGGGGGATGCAGAGCTGGGACACACAAGTACAGCATCCCTTCTGGATCCATAGTGCTGAGAGCAGAGGGGACACAGGGGAGCTGTATCTGAAGTGGCACTGCCAGCTGACTCTGTGCCAAGGCTCAGATGCTGCAGAGGGAAAGGGAATAGGGAGATCTGTTCATAGGGTTCAGGGAGGAGGTAGGCAATAGCTATTCCCATTATATACAGCTGATGTCTTTCTGACCCAGAAGTCACTGCTTTTAAGGGATAGCGTGCGTGCAGCCTGAGTGCTTTGGGATTGTAATGACAGATGTGGTTTGAAGCAAGGAAATGATGTTTTGAAATGGATCCCCTACAACAAATGGGAGAGAGGGAGATGACTGGCTGCTAGGTACAATGTGTTAAAAATTCAGTTCAGGAAAACGAAGCTGTCTTTCACTCTGCCTTTCAGGGCGGTGGGATTTCCTAGCTTTCTGATTGCTTGGTAATTGTAGAACTCCATGATTTTGACACTTCCCTTATTATACAATGCCGTATTTCTTCGTTTCTTAAATCTAGAAGAGACAACAGGATTAAGCCTATCACTTGGTGCTGTGGTAGGATCTGCCTCTCCCCTCTTGTTCCTGTTCTTTTTGTTTTCTTCTGCTCCCTTCTGTAGAATTGTTCAGACCTTTTTGAGACCTTCTGAGATAGAGAAACTTTGGAAGCATAACATATAATTTTGAAGAGGCAATTGCAAGCTTGCCTTTACTGCAGCAAGGCCTGTGCAATCCATAAAATGGTGGCAGGTGGCCCAGGTGATTAAAGCTTTCTTAAGGCCATTGGGAAGGACCTGAAAAGGCCTAGGGGAAAGGTGCCTTTGCTTGCAGTGATTCTGCTTCGGCAGCATTTGATAACAAAGGTTGTTTGAAGTGATATTAGGACACCTTGCGGTGGGGAAGTTTTCTTCATCAGGATCAGCACATCCTGAGCTCTTTGTATGCTGCGTGTTTATATTTGCTTCCTTCCTTCATCCAGCCTCTCCTGATTTCAGGGCAGTTGTAATCCTTTACTGTTTCCCATGTACCGAAGTCCCAAATCCTGGTGACTTTGTGTTGGGGAATGATGGCAAATGCTGAACTGAGATCTGTATTTTTCCCCCTAGGTTTCTCACATACTATTTTTCCATCCCACACCTCTTTCTCTCAAAGGCCTTTGTCATGGCAACCTGCCCTTCTCCAGAGGAGGGCTGGAAGCACATCCCCCTCAGGAGCTCCTTAGCACCGAATCCAGCAGCCTGTAGGCTAGAGAGGGATGCAGAGCACTCCCTGTCCCTGGGGCCTGGGTGCTCAGCGTGCCCTGCCGGCACAGAGCCCCCAGGCACAGCACCTTTCTGTGCTGAGACCAGCCCGCTGGGCCGTTTAGCATGACAGGCTGAATATATTGATGTGGGGGGAAAGGCAACAGAGAAGCAGAAAAGATACTTTCTGGTCTTATTTAAAACCTTCATTATACAAGGAATACTGAGGCCAAATTGAATCTTTAAGAGTGAGAGTGTTACCCAGTGTGTTGCCTCCCATGCTTGTTTCAGCCTCAGGGAGTGGCCAGCATCAGGTCTGCTCCAGGCAGAGACCAGCACGGTTCTTTTGGGGAGCTCAAACCTTACCACACAGTTGGAAATGGAAGTTTCTTTTAGTGCAAGTTGTAGCAGCTTGCACTTTCTGTAGGAGATGGCAGGCCTTCCAGATGGCTGCAGTGCCTGGAAGTGACAACTGTGAAGTTCAGGGTGCCTCCAAATTCACTGCAGTGTGTTTTGTGTGATGCTGAGTATAGCATCAGCCTTGTTTAAGGAAGGCTCTGTATCATCCCTTCCTGTTAAAATCAAAGGGACAATTCAGTAAGTTCTGTCTAGTACAGTTTGAATGGACTTTGAATTAAATATCGAGCCCTTGATGAGGGGCAAAACTTACATTTCATGTGTGGACAAGAGATTTTCTTAGATTACTTTTGTCTCAAAATGTTTAATTAGTGTAGAGAAATTATGCATTTAGATCTCGTGCAGATCTTGTCATTTAAAAGCCTCCTGTAAAAATGTCTCCCAAGCAACCTCGGCAAAGCACAGTTGTTTTCTTTTTTTTTTTCTTTATTTATACACTTTTAGAAATTGACATGTGTGCATTGTTGATGGTCTTTATTGAACCAAATAATCCGTAATTATGTGGCACAGGGTATTTACAGAGCCTAGATGCCCTTTAATTCATAGTTTAAATCCAAGTATTTCCCTTCAGCATTTGCAGCCCAGACATGACAGCTATTTCTTCCCAACAGGCTCTGTGCTGTCATGGCACAAACACCCAGAAAGTTCTGAGGAACAGGCAGCCCAGCTCTGGATGGCAATTGGGAGCAAATCTTATTCTTATAGAACTATGATGGTCTCCCAGTCCCAGCAAAATAATGTTTTTTCCTACCCCAAATAGGGGTGTGCAGATAAGAGGGAAAACATTGCTTCATTATTTCTGATTTATATGATGCATTTTCAAAGAAGGATGTTTTGGCTCAGGTTCTCTCTTCCTTCGTCTCAGCTGTGCAACCGACAGCATGCAGATTGCTGCAGAGGGGTTCCCCTCTGCAATCCTCGGGACATTATGTACGTGTAATGTTTTGCATGGGTATTTTAAAGACCTAGTGTTGCGTGCTGTGAGTTAAAACCTGAATATATTTAAAAATATGCAGGATTGCTTCAGTCAGGGATATTTAGGTACTGAAAATTGCCCACCTGCAAAAATACATGGAGAATCACAGTCATTATGACTTGGAGTTCGTAATAAACAAGGAAAACTTTTTTAAAAAAAATTCCCATTTAACATATAGCTAAAAACAAAAAACCCAAATAAATCAATTAGCCAACCTGTATGAAATTAGAATTTAATTTTGCTTCTTTTTTTTAATTTGCTCTTGACAAAGGTATCTTCTGGGTTTTGGACTGGGATGAAAAATTAGCAGAGATTTGTTGTAACATACAGTATCACTTATTTAGTGTTCATTCCGTCTGAAGATGTTTCTGGGACAGAAGCTGAGTTCTAAAAACTTGCTAGAGAAGTGAAGTAGTCCATGCTGGGAGTACAGTTCTGTGGGTACATTAACTTGCATTCGATGTCACTGGAAACTGCTCTTATGGACCCTACATATACAGTTCTAAATAGACCCATTTATTTGAAAGGTTCATTGTAGTTAGATAGGATTAGAGTGGTTTGATATTTATACATTTTGGAAAATAATTGGGAAGACTTTTTAATCAATTTAAATCATTGTGTCAGCAGGAAATAAAATAAACAGCAGGGATGCTAAATGATTTTTCCCCCCCATAATACAATCAGCTTAATGAAGTTAAGATTTATAACAGAATCTGAAATTACGTTACAATATTAGATTGTCATTTGTGTTTTGGTTTTATTTGGACTCTTAGGCATGTAGAAAAGCCTGTTATTTTTTGGTCTGATCCTGGGGAAATGCCAGGCACCCTCCCAGCAGCTCTAGGAGCCCTCAGCTCTCCCGGGAGGCCCATGTTGTTAAAGGCACTCAAAGAATCTATTGCTCCGTTCCATGGGGGAGGGTTTGATCTCTGTCCAGTTTCTTTTTCCTTTCATTTTCCTCTCTTCCCATTATCCTCCCTTGTGTCTGAGGCTGCTTCCCAAAGGCCTTTCAGACATCTACAGTCCGGTAGCAGGTTGCCTGCAGAGCTTGGAATCAGCAGCTGTAATGGGTATGGTAAGGCATTTTGGACACGGTGTCTTGAAAATCTGGGTGTCTGGGTTTCTTTGCCCTTCTGGCTATTCTAGTGATGAAGCTCCTCATTTTCTCTGTTGTTGCGCTCTCCTCTGCCCCATTTGAAACTTTTTTCCCACACTTCTAAATCCCATCACTTGGTTTTGTGCTGAATCTTCTCTGTAGCCCTCCATGCTCATAACCTTTAAAGCTGTTTTTTGAGGGTAGGGATGGGGGCTGTATTATTGAAACCCTCAGGTACTCTTGGCTTTAAGCTTAATTTGCTCACAGTGTCCCTGAGCAAGGATTGGGGGGGCAGATAGGTGTGCATTAGGTACCTCATATGCCTCAGGTGATGGTTTCATGTGCCACAGGTTCACAAACATGGACGCAGAAGCTAAAAGGATGTGGCATGTGTAGCTGCAAGTCAACCTTGGCTGTCTGGTGTGCAAGAAAGCCTGATCTACCAGAACAGCAGTGCTGTGCAGCTGTACCTGGTTGTGCAGGGGAGGAGTAGGGGGGGTTCGTGAACACTTGCTTAAGCACAGTTTTAAATATATTACATCTTTTCTGTCAGAGGAGGTTCACTGCCCCTGCATCGCGCTGATGACTGAGTACCTGGCAATTTCCAGTCCTTCTTACAGCCTCTGGAGTTAGGACAGTGCTGTAATTCTGATCTTATTGGTGCAGGGGGCTGAGTGGTTTGCCTATCTTGTGTAAGAAATTCCTGAAAGAGTAGATTGCTGTGTCAGCCCGTGTTGTTCTACTTCTCTGCACAAAGCCCCTACCCTTTTCCTCGCATCCCAGGGAGCTGGTCTCTGAGGCTTTTTGTTGACAGCTTTGCTGCTTCCTAGCCTCTATCAGTTGTTATTTGTTTCTGGATGATACTTTGTTTATTTGTTTGGGGGCTTTTGTTTTTTTAGCCGCTTGCCCTCGCACTGGATCACACCTTACTCCACAGCTAGTGGGAGTTGAGTTTTGACTCGCTGTGTGTAGGTGGGTTAGAATCTGGCCCTTGTGTAATATGCTGGGGATAGAGACTGTGCTTTCTGTCTCAAGCCTTGTAGTGCCAGGGAGCTCTATCCATGGCTCAGGACTTGGCTTTGGTTCGTATAGTACAAATCCACATGTGTAAAACGGAGAATGGATGAAATTTTCTGTGCCATGTTTTGATTTATGCCACATTTTGATAATGTACAAACAGTGTGATTGCTATCTGGAATCTTCATGCTGCTGTTGAAATTTTGTCTAGAAATAGTTGGAGATGGGATCTTGCCTTCCAGTAGAGAGTATACATGAATATGCTAGTTAATTTTTCAAGATGGGAAAACTGGACAAGGCTGAGCTGTTAAGGATTGCTTCTCTGTTAGAGATGTTGAGAGGGACTGGCCAGCTCTGTTGACTATAGTTAGGTGTGAGCATGAATTCTTGCATGAGAAAGCATAATGACAGTGTGAGTGTTAGACTGGGAAAATGGATTGCTGGTCCACGCACGAGAGGTGGAATCACCCCTTGTTAAAATCCCACTATCTTCTGTAGGTTTGTACGGGAGTACAGTTGATCAGAGGAGGCTGGCAGGTAGGGCTGTCCTCAAATAGCTCAGTTCTGCCTCAGCACATCCCATCTGCCCATTTGATGTAATTTGCCCCAATGCAGTCTGCAAGTGTAGACAAGCAAGTCGTAGTGATGCTGGAGTTTCTGAACCTGCTGGCAGTAAGTTGTGCCTTTCCTTGTCTCTGCTGATCTACATCAGAAGCTGAGATCCTGCCAGTGATTTGGGGGAAAAAAAATACCCCATGTAGGTGAAGTTTTGTATGCAGTGTCTTCTCAGTGATGCTTGGCTTTGCAGTACAACAGGCAGGTTACCAGGCAAAATGCAGAAAGTGAGGGTGAACCCAGCAAATGGCATGAGAAGCATAAACCCCACTCCTTAGTGAGGAATGAGGCCTCCAAAAGCACTAGGGCTGATATAGCAGTTTCCATGGGGGAACCTGCTGTGTTCCCCTTTGTCACCCTGTTTATTTTATAGCCCTCCAAGTGGGATGATCCTGCAGAGCTGCAGTTTCTGCTTTCCTTTGTGTATTAGTAATATAGCCATGCATAGGGAGATCTGTGTGGCAGGGAGTCTAGGCAGAAACCCATGATTCTGAGCTGAATTTATACTTTGATACCTTCAGTAGGTGTAAAATGTAATTTGTGGTCTCTTTAGACTGTCCAAGTTGTGCGAAGAGGCCTTTGTGTAAACTAGAAGCAGGCCCAGTTGTTGATGTTATCTGCAACTTAGCTGTAATTCACTGCTGCAGCATCTGTCTGCCATGAATTGTCGCGCTCTGTGGCTGAAGGCTTATGATCCCTTTGTCCTCCCAGATTTGGGGGAAGCCTCTACAGGAGCATGCTTTTTTGCAGCAGTGGGACTGCTAGTCAGGGCTCATGCTGTTCATGTTGCAGCACTCTACCCAGGTAGAACTGTGCTGCAACTGCCATGGGCTGATTTGCATCAATGATAGCAGTGCTGGTGCAGTGACAAGAAACTTCAGGTTTTGGTGCTTAGGGTCTTTTGAAACGTGAAGGTTGTTAGCCCCAGCTTCTAGAGAGATTTGGTGACCTGAGATGGTAGGGAGGATATTTGGGCCAAACCTGGTCATCTGTTCCTGGAATTCCCTCATTTTCTCTTCCCATTATATTCAGCATACAGTCAATTCCCTGGTTTATGTAGTATTCCTTGTTTGTCAGGTGGTTTGGGTCTTTTTTCCCCCCTCTCGCCACATTTGTACCCTTCTTGTATCTTCTCTGTGTAATGCCTTATCCACAACACATGCAGTGATTTATCCTTCATGCTTTTGTTTAACCTGACCTGATCCTTTGCTTGACAGTGAATTGGTTGTCACCTGTAGCATTGTTCCCATCTGCTCCCCTGTTTGTAGGTAAGACTGACTTTTTCCTTTTTTGCTCCTGGTTAAGCTTTCAAATCCATTTCTCTTTCTGACCCAAACAGACCAGTCCATGTCATGCTGCTGAGTCAAATGTCTTGCTTGTTGGAGTTCCTGCTGTTGATCGTCTCCTGATCCCTCCTGACAAACTTCTGCCCAAATTCAAAGACTGGCTTCTGTTTGTTCTCCTCTTGAGAGTGTTGGCTCCTACTCCCTACCCACTTTGAACCAACAAAGATATGATTTGTTTTTGTTGACTATTTTGGGCTCTCTTGATCAGAGGCTGTGGGTCTCTGGGGCTATGCACTTGGCTGGCCTTTGCCTGGATCTCTTCTCTAGGAGACAGTGCCTTGTTGATCAGCTCAGAGGGAACAGGCCTGCTTTTTCCATCCTGCTGGATATATTCCCATCTCTCATTTCTGTGTTCCCTACTGTACTTCCATTCTCTGTTATGAAAGTGATTTCACTTCAGTTCTGTTGCTTTATGAAGCCAGTCTGAAGTAGCCTAGATGATTTCCAACATTATCTCAATTACTTGTTTATATTTTGCTGCTTGCTCTGTGACAAGCAGGCATGTGGACTGAGAGCAATTCTTTTGCCTCAGTTTTGGTTAAAGTTCCTCTGCATAAATAAGTCGATTATTTTCTGAACACCTCGTTTATCTCCTTCCGTCTGTTACACCATCAAGAAGGGAGAAGTTATGGGAAGGGACAGATGACATTGGGATTGCTGTTGAGATTATTACTCCAGTCATCACTGCCCAGGTGCTTGGGCGGCCGTAAAGCGATGTATAGATGTGGTAAGGTAACATGGCACCAGTTCTGGTTTGCCTTTAACAGTTAGGCTACAAACTGCAGGAGTTCATGAACAGAATTCTTCACAAGTAGCTCGGCCATCTGGGAGCAGTGGGAGGTAGTCACCTCGCCGCCTTCACGTTAGTTGCTGCTGCTTGTGAGCCAGAACTGTAAGAACAGAAGAAATCCGAGCTCTTCCATTTTTCTCAGCCTTCCTTTTTCATGGATCTCCCAGGTGATAGATGAGTACATCCCTGTTGACAGAATACAACCCCAGACATCAGGACATCTGGGTTCTCTTCCTGATTTTCTTACAGCCTGTGTAAGTCTTTGTGCCTCAGTTTCCCTAATACAGTGTGTAGCTAATGATAGTGTTAATGTATGTTCCTGTTTTCAAGTATATTTCTCCTCCCTTCACCTCCAGGCACAGTACTGCACCAATGTAGTTGTAACATCAGAGATAACTAACAAGTCTAAATAGAAGTGAAGGAAGTCTGGCCTGGCCCACAGCTGTACAAATGCCATCAGCTGCTTTTCAAACAAAGTGTTGTTCAGTCAGGTGTTGTTTACTCAAAAAGCCTGGTTTTCCCCAGTGCATCTGAAGGCAGTTTCTTTAGGTCAGAAGATGCGTGTTGCAGAGAAGTACATGTTCCCCAAACAGATTGTTGCTCTGCAGATGACATTGCTGAGGCTATTTCTGGATATGACCATCTTTCTCGAAAGGGTAATGTTATGTGTTGGAAGAAGCATGGTATAGGGCAAAGGGCTGGCGTGCTGGGCCCTTGGATCGTTTCCTGAGTCTGCTGCTGAAAGGCTTCAAGATCTGGGCAGGTCAGATGACCTACATGGGTCCTACCATCTGTACATTATATGGTTCCCACCATCTGTACATTGGGGTAATGCGCACACTTTTCTAATCCTATTTTCAGGAAGCAGAATCTGTGTTTTGGAGCTTGTGGCTGTTTGAAAGAAGATGAGACTTAGGATCCTAAGTTTTCTAGGTAGATTTGAAAATTGCCTCCTGTGTCTTTATTCTCTTTCTGTGAATCACTGTGATCTCTCTGCCATGCAAGTACCAGCAACTATGATACTGGTTCTGGTGTGGCCTTGGAAGAGACCAAGTCCCTGACCATGCAATGAGACTTACAGAGCGTGCTGGAAGTCAGCGGGGCAGGGACCGTATAGAGCTTTCTGCAGTGTCAGGCCTTCCCCTGCTCTGTAATACACTTGAATATTCAACAGAGAAAATTTTGTTAAAAGACATATTAAGGGGTTAGCAGGGGATGGATGAAGTCTGTGCCTCATTCTACTTAAATAATTAATTTTGCTTCGAATGATCTGTTTATGATGATAGTGTGGGGAGGTTGTCCTTTCCAGGTAGCACTTGGGAGAGACCTAGGGGACAGTGCACACCTGACATTAGTGTGAGGAATTGTCTGTATTTTGCTGTCATCGTTCTGTGCCATGCTCTTCTCTGTTTATGGGGGAGCTTGGAGGTGCCCTCGTGAAGCCACCTGACATTTCTCCTCACCAGGTCCTGAAAAGCATGGGTTTGTCAAAGTATTTAAAAAAAAAAAAGTCAAGAATCTGTCTACAAGAAGCTCAAACTCCCTTGCATCATGGATCATAGATAGGAATCTTGCCTTGGTGAAGGCAAGGAATATACTTTTTCCTGACCTGTGACAGTCTATCTGAATTTGGCCAAGTTCTAAATCGTTATAGAAGATGTCGACTGCTGTATGTCCAAGGGAGGTGGGCTAGGGTTTCTCTACTGAAATGGCTAAGATACCTCCCAAAATGAACACGTCAGTCTTTGTGCCTGATCTGTGTGCACCAGCCCTTTCTGATGTGGTTAGCTGTGGGCTGGGAAGGGAAGGAGGTGGTTTCTGTAGGACCTTTGCTCACTTGTCACAGAAGTTAGAAGGTAGACGAATGGAGCAGTGAATAGCACATTGGAGAACTCGCTTCACTCCTGGCGCCTGTCAGCAGCCCTGTGTGCATTCAGCAAGACCCTTTCAGCCAAGCTTGTCATAGGAGACCCCCAAATAGTCTGTTCCTCACGTTGTGATTTTCCAAGGTATGAGCCTGGGATCTGAGTTGCAGAAGCGCTGATGATGCACAGCCGCAAGGGGCATCAGCGGGAGTTGTGCTTTGAACGTGTAAAGTGGCCCAGAAAACCAGGCCCTTGGGGGTCTTCATAGAGGCACCCGGAGGGAGGAGAAGCTGCAACTCTGATTTCCTTGTGCCTTAGCTTCCAATTTGGAAAACAAGGATGCTTGACAATAAACATGCTTGTGAACTGCCTAGCCGCTGCTCTCGGTGAGCCTGTCGAAAAGCCTGTAAGGAAACCACCGGTTCTGTATTCAGAGCAGGGCTTGGCTTGAGGCCACACGTTGAACAATGAGGAGAAAACAAAATATTGAATAGCTGCTTGTCAGCAAACCCAGTTCCTCTTGGCCATGCAGGGCCCTGTGTGAGGGAGTGTATGAGATGGGGCAGTTTTCTCTTAGCACGTGGGGCTGGGACCATCCTCTGCACACAGGGTCTCAGGTGGTACAGGAGAAGGCCCACACCATCACACTTGCTCCCAGCCTATGCAGTGGGGAGGGAAGCCAGCTGGGGACTTCTTTGCTGTTTGCAGTTTGCAGCAGTGAATGCAAAACAACATTCTGACTGTTGTGTGGCCTGGCTTAGAAAACCCTTCCCTTGCAGAGTGCCACCTTGTGCTGCTTATCAGGGTGTTGCTCTGGTTTTTGGGAGCTCAGCTCTGGGACTGGAAGGAACTCGTGGTGCTCAGCAGGGAAGAGCTGTCCCAGCTCTTTCCTCCCTTGTGCTGAAAAAGCAGAACACACACCAACAGAACAGCGTGCTTTGTTTGGGACTGCCGCTGTGGTTCCTTCCCCACCTGAGGGTTACGCCTGATCTGTCTATCAGATGAGTTTTATTGGTAAATTAATATTACTTTGCTCTCGGCTCCCATTTTAGATTCTTCTCTGGCAGCTCGTACAGTGGTGTCTGAGAGTGGTGTTGGCTCGCTTGGCAGCCGGTGGGCGAGACATGAGGGCTGGCTTTAGGTTTGGGTTGTGGTTGGTTGTGGTTTTTTTTTTTTCCCACTTTCCCACTTGCAGCTTACAATGATTATGTCATTTTTTTGTCTTTGACCCAAGAATCAGATGGCATAAATGTCCTTGTTAGATGTCTCTCTGGGATGCCTGAGAACAGCAACCAAATGATGCAAGCCTTATCCTGGGGTTCAGGGAACCCAAGTTAAGTACTCTGCTCTGCCACAGGCTTCTTGTGTGACCTTGGAAAAAATCATTTAGCTTTTCTGTGTGTTGGTGTTGTCCCCCCTGCATAAGAAGTGTTAGGGAAGAGTTAATTTCCAAAGCATTGCAAACAAATAATGATTTTGAGGAGCAGGTACCAAACTGAGACAGGCTGTGTAAATACTGTAGGTGGCTTGGAAGACATTTACTTCTTCAAGGGATGTGTGCAGTGTACCTTTTAAAGTTGTTTTTGACTGAGTGTTGCAGGAGGCTTTCAGGATGCTGTGTAGAAACCCAGGGGTAGGTGACTTTCTGCACTTGTGAACTGCATGAAGGAGCTCTTTTCCCCTCGTTGAGCTGAAAACAGACTGTGGGGCCATTTCTTCTTTTCCAAAGATGAATAAACACAGATGCCAGTACGGCTGTGTCCCCTTCTCTGTTGGAGATGGGGAATGTGAACTTTGGAAAGGGTCTGGCTTGATCCTGGGAAGACAGCTTTGATCAGAGTCTTGGGAGGAATCTGATACCTTGTCCATCTAAGAGCGACAGAAGAAGTAGCCAGAGTTTGGGGCCAGGTTAATCTGGTGCACCTCTGCTGATGTCAGTGAGAATGTGAAACAGTCTGTTCTGTCTCCTCACTTCAGCTCTTCATGGAGAAGCATTTATTCTGGACCTCAAGGCCAGACAGTGTAGGGGGATCATGGGATAGTAACGGTGAAGATAACTTTTGTCTCCAGTATTGCTTGGAAAGAAATGCTTTGTTAGATTTGCTGATATGTAAGGCTGAGGTGAGGCTCTCATTGGACTTGAGGGCTGGTACTTGCAAAGGGCATAAGGATGGCAGCAGCAGGACTTCTGCTTCAGCTATGCCATCTCCTGTTGAGCTGCATGCCACTCCTTACTGTAGGAGCTCTTGGCAGAGTTGAGTACCATAAGCTGCTGTGTTCCCAAGGTTCCTGTGTGCAGCCGTCCGAGAGCCAGGCTCCTGGGCCTCCCAGAGGTGCGGTGGGTTCACAGCTCCCTTAGAAACTCAGCCCTTGGGCATCTCCATCTGGGCAGGAAGATTTGACTCCTGCACAGCTATCGTTTGTCTTACTGTTGGGCTGAAAGCCTCACCCGCTGCTATTGGTGGAGCTTCTCCATAGGCTTCCCAGACTATGCAGTTGGTGTCATAGACTACTTACGGTGTTGATCCACTGCTACTCGAAACCCTGGCAAAACACTGGGATTCTTCAGCCAGTAAGTTTTGTTTTGTTTAAATCCACAGGTGGATTTAAAATTGAATAAAGTTGTTGGTCACCCTTGCTTTTTGTTTGTTTTGTTTTGTCAGTTGGCTGTTTCCAATAGGAGTAATTTCTGAGGAAGAACTTGCATAAAAGAGAAAGCAGTAATGTAGTTTGCTGGTTCCAGAAGGGTGGTTGATCTTGGCTTGGGGAGTGGAAGAAGGCATTTCCTGCAGGGGAATTTGGTGGCCAAGTGAATGGGTGTCAACAGAGCCAGAAGGCGGGAAAGGTCTGTAAAATGAAGAAGAATGAGATTGTATTTGGTGTGATGATGCATAAGCAGCAGAGGTGGCTGAACCTGGGCAGAATGAAGTAAGACAGAAAATGATCTGCCTGCTTGTGGATGGATGTTCTTGCTGTTTTGCTAAATGGGATTCAGGTAACTGTGCCTTAGTTTGCACAAGCTGATGGAATATTTCTTTCCTGATTATCTCTTGCTAAAGCAGAGTGGGGTGAGTGAGTCTGGAGGAGAAGCACTGGCTCTGTGTTGGCATTAAGGACATGCGTTTGAAGAGATGATTTTTATTCCACCCTACCCCCTTACCCAGCAGTGCGGATGGCCAGCAGGATCTCCTGAGCCACCGGTATCTCTGCTGTGATGGAGATGGAGCTCTTGGAGTCCCGGGCTCCTCTGGAGCCAGGAGCTGGTGCCAGATACAGACGGGAGCATGACCAGGTACAAGGAGATGACAGGGTCATTGGGTCTAAATGCCACCTGTGTATTGCATAGGGCAAGGACTCTCAATTGCTGTGTTTTCCCAGTAGAAAATAGTTACCTCACTAAGAAGTCAAACCAAAATGCAAATATGCTGCAAATGCATTCGTTGGGCTATTTATCGATATTAAATGTGTAAACCAGAAAGGTCAGCTGTGTTTAATGTCATGTGGCAGCTTTGTGATTTTAATTACAGTTAAAAAAACCCAATGACAAATGAATTCAGTGCTCTTTAGAGCTTATTCCTCCCTGATGCAGTTTGTTTTGTTGGCTTACCTGTGCTCAGGGAATGTTTGGCTGCCTCTACCATGGTAGGAGGGATTTTATTTAAATAAAGAAAATGGGGTAAAGTAATAAATTATTTACAATGCCTCCTTCACTGGGGGAATTCAGTGTAGCTTAATGTTTCAGCAACACCTTGTTACAGTGTTGCAGAATCACAGTAACTGGCGCAAAAAGGTTGTTGCATCTGACCTTAAATTAGAGTGACTGACAGTTGCTGCTTCCCTGTTTCCTCCTATTTTGTATGCAGTTTCAGGTATCTGGGGTAAAGAGGGATAAACTTTAGTTTCTCCTCTTCCAGCTTTTTGTTGTTTAAAATCTTGATGGGCACTGCTCTGCTGTTTTTTGTTGTTTGCTTGGCTCCTTTATGTTAAGCTTCTAGAACTCTTTCTTGATCTTTTCCCAAGCTGTTTTCAAAATGTAGTCGGCAGGATCCGCCTCCTTATATAACATTCCTTCAGTTTTTAGGGGTAGTTATCAGTTTGGATGCTTTAAATTTCTTGTTAAAGAGCTGACTGCTATAGAAACCTGACTTTTAAATGAGAACCCTGCAGACGTTGTGCTTGAGCTACTTTTAAATTGCAGCTGAGGTTTTGAGCAGTGCCAGTACGTGTGCTTGGGCTTTTGTTTTCCTCTCTGAACATGTCTGTACCTGCATGGCTGCAGTTTCAGCTTTGTAGGTGGGGGCAAGGTCCTGCTTGCCCTGTCCACCTGACAGCGGGGATGTGAGCTGCTGTGGTTTGTGGTCCACGTTCAACACGGTGTCCTTATTTCACGGGGTGACACAGGCTGTGACTGACTATCAACAGCAAAGCAACATCACTGAATGCACCAGTTCCTTGCTGTTGTGCTGTCGTAAACGCAGAGTGTTACAAGTAACCCTGAAATGTTCCCCGAGTGCTGCGATAGTTTACAGCTGTGGTGTTCATCCTCTACCCATCAAAAAGCTGGCGATGGCATGCAAGGATGGAGCTTTGGTTTTGGTCTGGTGATACTCTCCAAGTTCTCAGCTTATGATAAGACCAGCTCGGTTAAAGAGGTCCGGTTACATTTGTTTCTGTACCTATTTAAAAGAATTTTTTTTTTCTGAATGTAGTGTCAATAGAGGTTTCTGTACTTTTTTCCACTTCACTGACGGCACTGTCCTTGTTTAACTCCAAATAAATCTTAGTAACATGTGCAGCCCAAAGATGAGGGGAGAAAATTAATCTCTAGATCAGGAGTTACAGAAAATGAAATTAATTATGAACAGAAGAGAGAGGGTTTTTTTCTGTCTCCGTTGTCCGAGCAAAGGGAAACTGGCACAAAAAGTAAGAGTTAGTGAATGGTGGTAGTGGGGTGCTGGGTTTTTTTTTCTAAATTTAAATGGAAGGAAAAATTAAAACTTTTCCAAATGTCCCCAGTAAGACTAAGCAAAGTATAGGCAGATAAGAGAAGTAACATCCCCATAGGATTCATTCAACATTGCTGAAATTCTTTCCTTTGCATTCAGCTTCAGTGGGAAAGTGTGTGGGGGATTGAGGTTTGTTTTTTTCCTTGCCACTGATATGGTTAAAAGTCACAGCATAAATTTCCTGACTTGGTGAAAAGCCTGTGACCCCTCTCAGTTGTCTTGTTCATCAGAAGGCAGATAGGTAATAAAGAGTCTCCTGTGTGAGAGAAGTAGGGAGAACCTGCTGTTTTAATTTTGTTCACAGCAGTGGGCCAAACTTTGTTCTTTCAGTACTGGCCTTGATAATTGGCTCGATATAATATAGGAATTCAAGCCATTGCATATCTCTGGCTTTGTAACTGCTAATATCATAGCCACGAAGAGTGCAAAGTCTCCTGCAGGAACATACAGTAAATAAGAACAATAAGCATGTTCCAAAGAACATACGGGCAGTGGTTTTAAAGGGCCTCAGCTCAGCCCTGGTGGGGTAATTTACATCCAAGTTGTCTGGACAAATGGATTTTGCTGGTTTAGACTCCGTGGGGGATGTGGGTTTGATTTGGGATATTTTCTGGACTGAATATTATGTTCATGTCTCTGACTCCTGGGAACCAGACTTGAGGGATCCTCTCTTTTCAGGAGGGAAGGATTTGCTTTGGGAGTTTCCTCCACTTTAGAGTTTGGCTATAGTGTGTCTCACCTTTAGGGTATCCCGTGTCCTACTGCACAGGGTACCTTGCACAGATATACAGTAAAGTTCTGTTTTTCCTCTGGCCACCCACAGCTCTCAGCCACGGCTACCTAAGACACATTTACCTTGTTTTTTGCAGACATCGGTGGTTTATTTGTCATCTTCAATGGGGTTCTAACACCTGTTAAGCCCCCCCCACCCCGCCTTTTTTTGGAGAAGCATTTAATTATGACAGGGTTTCCCTTGGAGCACATCCTCCATTCAGTTCCCTAATTGTAGAATTCTCTGTGGGATTCTCCAGATGGGGGATAGAGGATAATCTTCTCGGAGCTCCGGAAGAAATGTGATGCCAAATTACAGAAAATAGATCCTTTTTATTAAGCTCTTGGGCTCCTTTTACTCTTATTTTAAGGTGACCTTCTGTTAAAGAAAAATGTTGGATAAATGGCGATTCTTTTTAAATAATCCTCAACAACCTTACCTGGGTTACTAATAACATTGTTAGATTAGAAATCCTGAAAGGATTTAAGCTCTTTATGCCACTCGTGCTGTCATCACAGAGAAAAGGAGAATGAACTTGCCTGTTTCCCCTTTGTTTCTAGTTGGTCTCATTTTCAAGCTGTGAACTCTAAATTAGGGAGTGCTGGCAGCGTGCTTGCTGTGGCGGGCAGGTATAAAGACAAAGCCCCCTCCTTTGTCAAGTGGTCACAGTGCCACTTTATGGGTCACTTGCTTCGCTGCAAGCTAGTGCTGTGGCAGTGCTGTTTCAATCCCCGAGGGGTTTCCAGGCATCCTAAAAGTGCTACTCAGCGCCGCTGATGTTTGCAAACATGGCAGTACTGGCCATCCTGTTTCGTGCCCAAATGCTGGCCGTATCTGGAGTTCTACTAAGTTTGCTAAATCTAGCATGTGACTGCTGAAGGGCTCCAGGGGTTGTCCTTACAGAGCCAATTCTGCTGGAAGGTTCCTATTATTTGATATGCATAAATTAATACTCCATGAGCTCCTGTGTTAGCACATGATACCAATATTGTTGCAGGGTGGATGGAGAAACTAAAGCACAAAGAAGCGTAACTCCAGTCCTGTACTGAGTTGGTGGCAGAGCCAGAAGTAGTCTGGAAATGGCTGACTCTGGTGCCCTGCTCTAATCGTTGCCTCTCTTTGGGATTTCGTACGTGTTTTAAGTCTCTAGGGAACATTTTTTGTAGCACCAGTAAGAGTACCAGCTTTGTGCGTAGGAGGTAAATACAGACTTAGGAGGGGAGGAAACTCTTGTCAGCAGGGAGGATGAGGTTGTAGCTATAGATCTTAATGTATGTAGTTGGTTGGCTTTACGCTGCGATATGCCACTGGGGATGTGTAAAGCTTGCAGTGATTGAACTTTGGTGCTGAGAGGTCAAAGATGGCTAATCCAAATTTTTGTTTATCTTCCAGGTCTACACACAACGAACTAGAAAAGAACCGGTAAGTAGCTAATGAGCTGAATTCTAAGAAATGCAAGCCTAGTGAGCGTAATGTGCTTTAACCTTACACATGCAGGTGCCGTTTGATCAGCTTAGATAGCTGTGAATGACCACGCTGCATCACGTAGTTTTAAAAGTCGAGGAGACACACACACAAAAAGATCTGAAAAAGAAGCCTTGTTTTTGGCTGGTTTTTTCCCTCTCTCTGAAAAGGCAAGAAGTGACCCAGTTTTGTGACTAATCTGTATGCAGAGTAAATACTGTTCTTCTCCTGACACAGTGAAATCTGATTGGGGCACTTTCCATACATGAGGTTGCTACGGGATCAGGTTTCTTGGGCCCTGGGTAATATGTGTTACCATGAAACGAAGGGCAGAGCCCTGTGCTCTACACCCTCTCCCTCCCACCCCTCTGCTGGGCTGTGATAATCTCTGCAGCGCAGAAGAAAATACCATTGTCCAGAGGCTCAGAGGTCTGGCTACCAGCGCTCCTGTGGAGACTCTCTCTTCTAACCTGTTTTAGGATTGTGCCTGTTTATCCTTGAATCTGAAGTTTTAGCAAGCATTGCAGTTTTGTTACTTGGCTAGCTCTGCTATATGACTCAACCCTTTTGTAACAGGAGTTAAAGTAAGATAAATACCGTTGAGGCAAGGGGAGCTAGTTCACACACAGATCAGATTATCGCCTTCCGTTCAGGATGCTATAGTTAAAGTTGTGTCAGGGTTTCCATTATAAACTTCTCTTGGCTCTTCTGTGGGATTTTAGGAGGGCTGAGAGGGGGTGTCTGTGTTTTTTGTGGCTGCTGGAACAAAGGCAGTGCTCTGGCCAGCTGCTCCTATGAAGAAACCCCCAGGGTGGGAAAGCTGAGTCTAAATAGGTTGATTGCCTCCTCTTCCCTCTTAGCAGCCACCATTTAACAAGGGATTGGAGCATTATAAGGATGGCCAAAGATACACAGAAGCTTCGAGCAAGTGTGTGTTTCCATTCAGACAAGATCTTCCCATGTAGCTTCAAGGGAATCGGATCCGAGTACCTTGTGCTTCATGTTGCCCTCAATTTCCCCCACATCTGCCTCCCCTGGCAGCAGCAGTGCTGGGAAGCAGCTTGGCCTTCGGATGGTGTGGGTGCTTTCTTCCAGGCTGTGCTTCTACCTCCTGGTAGCTTTGAGGATCTACAGAGTTGTCCTGGTCCTGCCTTTCTGGGGTGATGCATAGAGGTTTTTTATTTGGGTTATGTTGCTCTCCTGTCCCACCCTGAGTCTCAACCTTTCCAGTACCGGGTTGAGCTGTGTTGAGAAGTGGTGGCTCCTGGGTTTTCCAGTGCTCTCTACAGTTTTATTTACCAGTGAGGGAAAGAAAATGCAGTGCTTGGGTCTGACCCAGAATGGAGGGTGCTTTTTTTTCTCCATGACAACAGTAAACCGTCACTAATTTTCAGTGTGCTTATTTGCATATCTAATTGTTACTGCAAACGCTGCTTGCCCTCAGTACAGCTTTAGAGCAGAGCTGTCTCCATCTTTCCCTGTACCAACCTGGTCTTCTCACGTTGGCCGAGTTTGCATGGATCTGTGACCATGTTTTTCTACCCTCAGGCTTGTGGGGCAGGCAGTGAAGCTTCAAGCTCTCTGTGGGTGAGATCTCAGCAGCTAGTGTTACATACTTACTGTCCAGCTAAGGACTGGCAGGTATTGATGGGTTTAGGATATGCCTGACACCCAACTGTCTGTGTGTGTTGAGGAAGTTTCTGCCTTGATGCCCTGTCTTGAACTGAGAACAGTAATACTACCTGGGGTGGTGAATAACATGAGGACTGACTACTGTCCGGCACTTTGTTGTATATGTTACTAGTGAGAGGAGTATTATTACCTGTGCTTCCCCTTATGCCACCTTTTTCAGAATGTTGACGAGCTGTTTGCTTGCTACAGAATTTGTCTTCCCATTCCCAGTTGGTATAATATCATCTCTCTCTCTTCCTCTCCTTCTGTCTCAGTTATCCTCCCTAGTCCCCACCTGTTCCAGGTTGAAGACTCCTAATCATCAGCCTTCTCAGCAACGTCTTTCCTCCAGGGCTTCCCATTCCCGAGGCACTGTATTCCAGATCTGTCTCAGACATGATTTTACAAGCCCTTGGTTTTCATCTTTCTGGGAGGGACACACATTTGATTGCATTGGGTGGTCTGTATAAGCAAACTCCTGTATCTGGGATCTATGGTCAGGAGCCCACTGCTTCTGGTTTGGGATTGTCTGTCCCTTAATGCAGATGCTATGGCCTGATCAGCTACACACATCTGCAGACCCAGCCAGACCATGTAGTGCCTGTGCTGGGTTTGCATTGTTTGCTACCAATGATTTGGACAGTGAGTTTCATACTAGAAGCATTTATTTTCAAACTCCACAGCAGTGTTTTCTGAATGAAGGGGATTGCTTCCCAGTTAGATTTTCACTATGTTTTATTTGCTGTGTTGTTAAGTTTGTCAGTGTCTCCAGACTTAACTGTTGCAAAGATAAAAGCCCTGATACTAATGGCTTTGTGGCTGGCAGGTGCTCATTTTCCCTATTATTTGAGATTATTCCTTTTGAATCTCACTGTTATCTCCATTATTGACACACACTATAATTTGCAAAATTGTCCACTATTAGGTCTCTGACTCTGGTTTTTCCCTTCTTGTCTGCGAACAGCAGCCTTCTTATGTTGAGTTAAATTTTGTTTTAACCCATTCAACAATTACACAGTTTCTTTCAAGCAGTAGCAAGAGAATAGCAGAAAAACAAAATGCTCTCCTCCTCCTTTTTAAATATGCGATTTAACTTGGACTCAATATTGCAGAGCTGATGATGTTTCAATGTATCAGGATTAAGAATCTTGTACCCCTCTGATGTCAAAAAGTAACTAAAAATATATTAAAAAAATTAAAGCTATGGTTTAAGGTCCACTCCTTTTCTTAGTCTTGAAATATTTCATGAACACTCCACTGGTTCTGCTAAGGAGCTGTTTGCTTTGGTACTGAATATTAACTGTAATATTTAAGTGACTTCTCTTTCTGCTTTGATTTGTTTTTTTTAATCTGAAAAGATTGCAGTGACATTTATGTAAGGGACTTTGATTTATAAAAGATTAAAGTTAATTTATAGTTATTATCTGTCATTAATCCTCATGTTGGAAAATTGTTTGTGTTTGTTATTTAATGGGTATGTGTTTCAGTTTATCTCTGCCCACGATGAGTCATAGCTTGCATTTAAACAAGAAACCAGTATTCTGCTTCTCATCTGCTGCAAGGCATAACTAAACCAATAATTTTTAGTCCTCTAACACGCCTACCAAAAAACAGGTTCGTAAGCAACACCCCATCATTTTCTAAAAGAAAACATGATAGAGAAGAATTAGTTGTGGTCTGTGAACATTTAAGACACGTGCTAGTTTTGGAAGGATGTGGTCAGCGTGATATAAAGAGAAGGTACTGAGAAGGTACTGAGAAGTCACTGAGGTTACTTCCCTGCTGCTCTGTGAAGTGGCAGTTCTGGTAGACCAACATGGTGGTGGTGTCTGTCACAAAAGTTACGTCTCCTGATAGAACAAGAAAGATATTTGTAAAGCTATTGATCAGATTTAAAAAAAAAAAAAAAAAGTATTTCTGTATATCCTAGGTTGATCTATTTGGTTTTGGTGATGATTGCATTGTAATACACCAGAAGGAAGGAAAACAAAGCTGAGTAATTGAGTAAGGAATGAGTTATTAGGGCAGATTTTTCTTCTGGTAACAATAATTTACCTCGAACCAAAGATAGATCCGGAGAGGGAAAGAGACCTTGAGAGAATCACTGAAATCAAAATTTTCTGAAGATCTCATGGAATTTATGGCTCTGCAGAAATACCTTGTTTAAAATGAAAAAGGACAAAGTCTAAAGGAGACAAAACTACTTCTAAACCACGTTGCTAAAGAGTTGTGTTTAGTGTAAAAGCACAGAGTGCGGTGATGTAAGATCCTTTCTCTCTGGTATCTTTTGAGATGGTCAGAAACAAAGTGAAGAAGACAGACTCATAGCAATGATAGAGTACTGTGTTTTTTAGTCTTTCTGACTTACCAGGATCCCCCATCTATCTTCTGTGATTCCCCACCTTTAATGTGAGAGACTGTTTATTGCAGAGTGTTTCTCCAGAACGGTTTCTCACGCAGAGCTGACTGTTGTGCTAGGTTGCATATTCGAGGTAGCAGATGAGATAAAGGAAAAACCCTACTGAGCATTTAGGAGAAAACCATGACCTGGGTCAGCTTGCGCTGAAATGTGGGGCCTTCTGAGGCTCTGCAGCAGTTGCACGGTTTGGTTCTGTTTTTCTAGAACAGGGGCTTGGGTGTGTCTATTGGCAAAATGCAAGAGAAGAAGGAGGGGAAAGCATTTAACATAGGGCATTTAAATAGTTCTGGTATTAAATAGTGCAGACATGCTGTCTAGGCTGGGAAAGATAGAGGGAAGGGAAATGAAAGTATAGTGAATCCTTGCTACTCTGAATAGACATGGATGATTGTGCTTTTGCAGTGCTATATATACTTGCCAAGGCAATCTGATCAGTGTTTGTCTTGAACCAACTAATCAATGTGGTGTTGAGTTCAGTGCTATTTATCAGGACAGCTGGAACAAGAAACTAATCCAGTAAATTTCATTTGTTCTCTGGAGTGGGCTTTGTTTTCATGTTAACTTCATGTAGCAAACGTTGACAGTACATATTGTTTTCCTCATTAATAAAACTTGGAACCTGTGATGTTCCTTGCAGCAGTCAAACCATGGCCAACACAGCTGAGCATGCATCTTTGACACATCCAAAGGTCAGAGCATGCACTGATCCAACTTGCTCCTTGTGGGAACTGTAATTAAGCCTTCCTGTCTCTGTGGCCAGTATGGAACAAGAGGTAGAGGTAGCCAGCTGTGTTCGACTCTGTCGCTTGGATTACAGATGCCTCCATTTTCAGCTGGGACTAAGAACTGTAGCAGAGCTGAAACATGTTCCTCTGGGAGGTCTGGATAACTATTGCACTGCTGTGCCTGATTTGCTTAACCTGGAGAGAGTTAAGTCTGTAGTTTGTAGAGTAGTAGAGAGTAGAGCAGAGTTTGTAGAGTTGTAGAGAGTTTGGAGATATGTTCTCTCTGGATACGTTCAGGCTCAGTTGTCATTGTTTAGTGTCGGTCTGCCTTTTGCTATATTGCGGTTATTTCTTTGCATTGGTCCGGGAACTCACCAGTCAGATGCTGTAGAACTCTGATCTGGTCTCTTTTGCTGACCACCACACTTGTTCATGCGAAGTGCCTCCTTGTGCAGAAGCAGTGTTTTGATTCGCTTACAATCGAAAGTCTGCAAAGGCTTTGTTTCATGTTGGCTGGGCAGCAGAACATTTTGAACTCTGAGTAAAGCTGCTGAAAAGGAACAGTTAGTCTCCATGCCAAAATCTGAAGGAAACAAAATGATCCTCATTTTGTTGGAAGTCCTTCAGTACTGCTCATACTGGAATTTCTAGTTTCATTATGATTTTTTTATATTTTATTCAAAGTGATGCAGTGAAGAACGACTGCATGCCTGCCTTCCTTTCTGCTCTTAGATCTCTGCACCTCCCCTGTGAATCCAATAGCAGTTGGAGAAGGAAGAGGAAGAAGAACAATACTACTGTTATGTTTTTGTTTCAATGTTGTTGCACAACAAAATCACTGTTATAAGCCAGTTTTCAGAAACAGATATTTATCACAAAACACTTCTCAACTAAGATGTGTTTTAGGAGCACTTTATGATGTGTTTTCCTCCCATAGCGTAGAAAGAAATGTCAGTGCAATCTGCTTGGCCTTGGCATAATGGCCTGATGCTGAGAACCCTTTCGTCGTCTTGCCTCCCAGAAGGGAGACTTTAGAGGAAACCCCCATCTCGGAAAGAAACATGCTCTGCCTTCAGGTCTCCCCACTTACTGTCTGTGTTCTTGCATTCAGCGTCCTGTAGTTAAGATTTCCAGAGTAATGAATAGAAGAGATATCAAATGGTGTGTTACTAGTTATTTACTGCTTTCAGGGAGCCAGGAGCAGGTCTGATAGCTGCTGTGGATATATAATGAAAGCAGTCCTATGTACTTAAGTGGTATCTGATTTGGAGTGCATCAATGCCAGCTTTGGTTCCTGAATATCTTCCCAAACTTGCATCCTTGAATTTCTGCTTGGGTGTGTTGCTGCAGTTTTCTTTCAGGCTGACCCTCTCCAATTCTGTATGTTTATGACTGTCCTGAAAAAAATAAAGATTGGGCAAATCCCCTCTGTAATCAGTGAGCTTGGACCAGGGAAGAATATGGCCCCAGGTAGGAAGTCAAGCATTCAGCTTTCCTGGCTCAGTTTTCAGCTGTGTCAGGGCTCTGTAATTCTCCGCCATCTCTCTCCCAAATGCGTCTCTGGAGACTTTGCAGGCCTTTTTTTTTTTTTGGTTTTTTTTTTTTTTTTCCTGGGGTGCTGTTTGTTGAAGTGCCGAGAGCCAGGAGTTCTGATGCAACAACTTTGCTTGTTCAAGTGACTAACATTGTTCATGGGCCTGAAAACATTACTAGCTAAAAGCCACTTGGGGATTTGCTGCCTTAGAGAAGATGAGGTAATAGGAATATAATTTTTGAGACAGATTACCTGTTAACTACAAGTTTCAGGACTTTGTACTCTTGGGGCAGAAGCTGGAGTTGTGTGTGCTGATTTATATCTGTGTCTGGTACGTGTGTTGAGGGTACTACAGCAACACAGCCCGTGCAGACTTACGATAACCAAAGGAAATGTAGGCAAGAAACTTTCTCGTTCTCCTTTCTGTATGTGGCCCATTTTTACCAAAGTATCACAACTTTGAGAACCTATAACCTTATGATATGCCAAGGAAGGGTGGAAAGAGTCAGACACCCCCATTTAACAGGTGAGGAGCAGAAACACACATGGATCCAGTGCCTGGAGTAATGGGCATGTGGGAACAAGTTTGTATTGACCCGCTCCTTTGCTTCATTGATCCATGTCTTCAGCCAGTTGCTTGCTTTTTCTCTCCTTCACAAAAGTTTCCCCTTTCCCACCTCTGCTTCCTTCAAAACTTCGTCCTCACTCCTTGTGTCCCCCCCCGTGTCCTCCCTGTCAATGTTGCCTGGGGCCAAGAGGTGCTGCATGATGCTGTCTTGCTGCCCTCGTGCCTTCTCCCATCTGAAAAGAGAAGAGGGGCACAAAGTGAAGGTACCTTTGCTGCTGTGGGTGGCTGGCGGGGCTGGGCTCAGTACAGTGTAGCCCCTTGTTTTGGGTGCTGTGGTGGGTCGTGCAAGTGTGTAACAGGCGTTCATAGCCACATCTGGGAAATGAAAGCAGAGGGCTTCATCTTGCAGTTGCTGTGGTTGTTGCCTGGCTGCAAACGGTGCTGGTCACCCCAAGCAGTTTGCGTTGCTGTGGGCAAACAGACCAGGCAGGTTTACTCCCAAACAGTGCATGTGACAACCATAAAACAATTAAATGGGCAATGTACAACCAAGGGTCAGGAATTCTCCTCCCATGAAACCATTGGTAATGTGGACAGGCCTAAGTCATGGCCATGGCAGAACATAGCGGTAGATGGTGTCATCTACCTGCCTGCCTTTCTGTGTGCCTTGGGAGTTTGAATTTCTGTAGAAATACAGATCATATCTGCCTAGTGCTCTTCGTGTTTGCTCTTTGGTAAATCCTTACAGTGCCTTTGTAAAATGGGAGTATCCCCTTGTTCAGAGGTGGCGCTTGAGTCTGTCAGATGCAGGCTGAATCTCATATAAAGGTTTTGGATTTGTCTGAGTCTGGAGGAACGCAGAGGAATCCCTAGATCCCAGAGCAATGGGATGAGTCGGGTCTTCTGCCTCATGTTCCATTAAAAAAAATTAAGGGCTGTCTTTTGAAGGTATCCTTATGTGTGCACTTCTGCCTGAGCATCGCTCCCCATTAGCTGTGTAATAAGATTTTCTGTCCCTCTTCCGTGTTAATTATTTACCTTTGAGAGTGCGTTTGTAAAGCAACATGACTTATTTAGGGAAAAAGGAAAAGCGTCTGCAAGGGATGGATGCTTTTTGCTCTTATTTTTTTGCCCAGGGGTTTAAGTAGAGTACCTTAAGACTCAAGATTATAGAATGGTTTGGGTTGGAAGGGACCTTAATGTTCAACCCCCCGTGAAGAAGGCATTGCCGTGAATGGGAGATTTTGCAAATGAGCATATTCAGCTCGCAGAAGGTGAGGCAGGAAAGGGGATGTTGCAGTTGCATGGTGATCTTAATAACCAGTAACTGCCTGTAGAAGGGTTTCTGCCCAGGAGGGGCTGAGGGAAAGAAGGCGGCATAACAGAAACCTCTGGTGGAAACAGGACACGAGCTTGAAATGCAGTGTTACTTTCATAGAAATAGACTCTGTGAATGGTGTCAGTGGGTTCACGCATGGTCCATGCTGATAACAGTTTGTATGATAAGGGTGTGGTTTTTATCATGATAGGTAGTAAACAGCTGCACAAAACTTAGTCATGCTTATAAAGTCAAGCGCAGCCTGCTATCTCTGCATTGACTGGTTGCTGAGCTAGGGTGGAATATCTAAAAGCATCTGAATCATTTAGAAGCACAGCTCTTAATGACTCTCAAATGAATACTTGCTCCTTCTCTTGGGCCCTAGTTGCTCCCCCTGCTTGTCTCTACAGTGCTGTAGTTGTGCCTAGTCATTTGGAGAGCGGTGCCAAGGGTTCCTGCACCAAACGGCTCACTGTCCAGGACAGTGAATAATGCAACAACAAAAGGAGGGCATTTGATAGACGCCACTCTTCGTGCAAATAAGCGGGTATCTTTGTTTGTGGAGAAAGGGCAAGGACCCTTCTGCGAGCATGAAAGCTGGCAGAGCCACATGCCCATCAGAGGGGTATGTGGAAAGGAAAAGGAAGTTGATGCCATACTTGATTTTGCTGCTTATTTGTGTATGGGTAGGTCTCCCTTTGAGCAGCCCGGGAGAGAAAAGGAACAGAACAGGAGGGTTCAGAGGTGAAATCAGCCCTGAGGAGCTCACTGTGGCTGTCCCCAGCCTTGAAGAAGAGCCTGGTCAGCCAAGAGTGTCTTGGGACCTGAGAACAGGCAGCTGCCAGCATTTCCATCTGCTACCGCAGTGCATTCCTCTGCTGTTTCCACTCGGAGCTGGATTGTGCAGGAGGGATTGCTCTGGCTATCCCAGGCCTGGAGGAAGTTCTGGGTGATGTGTTCTCCACATTTTCCTCCCAGGAGGGACTTTTCAATGCTACTTAAAGACACACCCTGTTGAACACTTGGGGTAATTCACTATAATTTCACATGGTCAAAGTCCAGCCCTTAAATGGGAAGTGTTCTGCTCTTTCTGGAAAGTCAGTGAAATTGTTCAAATGAGTTATTCTGGAAGGGGGAGCTGTGTAGCAGGTTTATTGTGCAAATCAGAGGTTAAAAAGAAATTGCTTTGTATCTCCCATGTCTTTCATTCCCACCTAATCGGCCTTGTTCCATGGGATGGGTTGAGTTGTGGGTTGCCCACTCTGATTTCACCCAGCTGTACGGGAATCTTCCACACAGCTCAGAAAATACCATTCATTAGCTACACTTTGATAATGTCAAGAGGCCGAATGTGGGGTGAGTACTTGCATTTGCACAGATGCACACAGTTACGTGCAAGCACACACAAAGAGCTTGCAGTTAAAATTTATGTGCCCATCTCTTTTTAATGGAGGAAGACGGCCCCAGCTGTGTATACAGCTTGGTGTTTCCCTTTGATCTGAGTTTGTTTCCAGTGTTTCTCATAGACTGGATCCTGGTGCTCCTCAGAGCTGGCTGCTCTTTTCCATGTTTGCAGCTGCATAACTGCATACAGAGAAACTGACTGGGGTGTAATCGGTTTCAGCGGCTTGGGGTGGGGGTTTCTCTTCCCTGCAGCCCCTCCTGTTGTTTGCTGTGCTCCTGTCCTTTCCTCACCAACCCACAGGGCAAGGGATTGTCTCATTCTGGTAGTGGAAACCATGCCTTGCAGATGCCTCAGGATCCTCCCTTTTACTTTGCTTGCCTGCTCCCACACACGTGGCATTACTGCCCTTTTCCAGCTGCACGCAGCAGCTACAACTGCCACTCTGGAGCAGATCTTTTGCTCTGTCACCAGGGTCATAGCTCAGAGAGGCAAAATTCCCCTTTGCTTTCCAGAGACTCAGCACGCTGCCCCTGCAGCTGACTCGGGCCCTATGCCTAAAGGAGGGCAAGAAACTGCACTCTTCAGACTTAGGTGGTGTTTTGTGAAGCTGACAAAGATGGGGCTGAGAGGGACCTGCAGTGCTCATTTGGTCTGTGCCCTCACCCCAAGGCAGGATAAGCTCTATCTAAACCTTTCCTGACAGTTGCCAATCTAGCACGGCCTTAAAAGCCTTTGACAGCAGGGTTGCCCAGGGAAGCAGTGCAACCTATTGCCCTGATTAACTGTTGTTACTGCTAGAAAGTTTTTCCTAATGTCTAACTAAGAAGAAAATTATTTCAGCGTTGTTCTAGGGGAGGAAAAAGCCATCCAAAGTTGAGTGCCTCTGTGTGTGTGTGAAGGGGAGAGTCCCAAAGGCTGAATATAGTAATCAGCTTTCATAGCAAGAATCACTGTTAGACACTAGAAGTATGCTGAGGAATTCTGGCTGAGATAAGGAAATGGGACGGGGGGAATATTCATCTTTCCTTTTCCCAATGCATGTGTTTGCCACTTCACCTACCCAGAAAAGCAACTTTGATGCCAAAAGAAGTGGGAAACCGGATGGGAATGCTTTGTCTCTGGTGGATATTCTACGTAATATGACCCTCTTAGGAAATGCGCAGAGCCTATTCTCTGTGGCATGACCTCTTTTAAACTTTTCTTCGCTTGGAAAAGCAGCTTACAGGCTTGGTGTTCACTGGAAAAAGCACATATGGGGATGCGTTTCAGTGGAGGGATTGCAAAGGAAGAGAAGAGGAGAATATCTGGTGTTGTATACTTCAGCAAAATATGTGAAGGCCCTCTGGAGTCATGAGTGTCTCTTGGTATTTCTTTTGAGTTGTGGGTTTTTTTCTTAGTGATCTCTGAGAAAAATACATGTGGTGGGGAAAGAGCAGAGTGGGAAAGGGGTTAGACTGTGGGTTGGGCACATTGTAAATGGTTAGCAGTAGTCGGAGTGGAAAGCTGTTGTACAGAAGTAGGGGACTCCCATAAGCCCTCCAAGCTGGCTCTCAGGTCTGTGCAGACAGTGCTGCCTTGCACTTCTCTTCAGCCATCCAGGGAAAGCAAACTGAATGACTTTCTTTAAGGCTTTTCTTTTTTTCAAGGAGCATTTGTTAAAACTGTTCTGTTATTTAAAGTGAAAAACATCATTAATCTTGCTAGCTTTTCTAATCTCCACTACAATTCTGGTGGTATTCTGTGAGTCTCGAATCCCAGCACCTGGAGTGAAGTGTTTCTGTCCCCCACATAAAACCAGTATACAAGCCAGTGTAACCTACATATTTAAAAAACAGAAGGGGGGGGGGAAGCGTCCTATGTAGATGTTTGTTTGCTTTTTTTAATCAATGTCTGAGCCACTCTGGGGTATTTTTTTATGGGTCCTAAATAATAATCTTTTGGACATGCCGGATAACAGTAGGACACCAGAAACTAAATGTTTTAAAGAAATAAAAAGTTTTATGACTGCTTGATTGCAAAGTCAACAATACAGCCTTCATCTTGTGATCTTGATTGCGACTAAACTCCTTTTAACTTAATGCTGAAATTCCATCTTGGGAATTTCTTGGGACAGCAGTCAGAAGGAACCTCAAAGAGTTTTTACTGCATATATGGGTGAGAGCAGGGAGGGGTTATTGATCCATTTTGAGAAACGTGGTCGTCTTGTACTCTGGGCATTATTAATTAGCAGAGAAAGCTGAATGAATTAACTTCCTGAAGTGTCCTACTCTCTAGGCACTTCACATACCAGTGTCATTGCTGAGCTACATGAGCACCTGAAAACCAAGAGTGGATTTAGCTGTGCAGTACTCTGTGAAGGAATTAGGATTAGCTCCATTTTGTGGATGAGCGGTGCGTGCTTCAGTTCCTCAAGGGATTTACCTGAGGTCATGCAAGCTGTCTGCAGACGGGTCTCCTGACTCTCACTTAAAGGTCTTGCCTGCTGCATAACCCTTTCCTGCTTGTGGAGAGAGTTGAAATGTCAGCTCTGTTTGGTTCCTGCTTTGCCCTTCCTGAAAGTGCATGCAAACTCCGCAAGCTCCTGGCTAGCACAGCACTGGGAAAGTCAAGAAATCTGTGCTTCTGGTTTGCCATTTGGCTCTCCTGACGAGGAGACCCCCTTGTAGCCTCTCCCCAGGTGAATGGTTTGTGGTAAAATTCTTTGTTGTTGTTGTTTTTCTTGTTTTTTAATTATTACTATTTTTAACACCAGTGATTTTTGAAACCAACAAGGAGTGATCCCAGGATGGGATGCTGTATAGAAAATACCTGACCATGAAGCAGTAACTTATCTTGCCTAGATTCGTGAGGCTCTGTGAAGGACACAAGCACTACAAAATAACAGGGAAGGGGGTGTGATTGTGATTATTACAATGCAGTGCCACTGCAGGTATTTCTGTAAGCTCATGTGGTTGTTTTCTTAATATTGTCCTATAGTTGAGCAAATGGAAACCAATTTCCACCAAACTAGAGGACTGGGTGTTCCAGCTCCTCTCCTTTTTTCTTTTTTTTTTTTTTTTTTTTAAATTTTTTTTTTTTTTTTTTTTTTTTTTAAATTATTTTTCTTTCCAAAACAAACCATGAACCTTTTCAGTGTTTGGTTTGTTCCCAGGTGGGATCCTAACCCTTTTCCTGCTGGAGAATACAGAGCGAGTGAACGTAAGGCAGCTAATCCTCCCACAAACGTTAGTTTACTCAACTACAGCTGTTCTTGGTTTGGGGAAATTAGGATTGTATCCATTTGTGTCATTGCTGACCCAGGCAGGGGTCATAATGATCTTCTCCAGCTGATCAAGAGTTCACTGGGTAGAATGTCCTGTGCTTAATATAATGACTTTTTGAGCCCTATTGGAAGCACTGGGAGTTTTGTAGTTGAGCTGAAAAAAGTCAAGCAATTTTCATGTCTTACGGATACATTTTTGTCTTGCTTCCTGCCCAAGGAAATGGTTTCCAAGTGGCCAGCTTCATGCTTTTTCCCTGTTTGAGGTTTGAGCAGTCTTGGCCTTCACACATGCCCAGAGGAGAGAAAGAAAATGCAAGGAAGGTGTCAAGTGTAGTTAAAGCGTAAGGGCAAGACAGGGGTTTTGTTTTGTTGTTGTTGGTTTTTTCCCCCCTGAAGTTTACATTGTTTTAATTTTCTAGGTGATAAACACTGCTCCTCTTTGGAAGAACTGTATTGACAATGAGTTTGTATTAGCACATCACACCAGTTAAGCAGAAACAAGGTGTGTTTTCACACTCTCTGGTACCTCCTTTCAAAACCTCTTTTCTTTCCTGGTACCTGTATGAGATCAGGACATAACTCATCTGCTGTTACAGTGCTGGGAGCTGTGCTTCTCTGTTCAGGTTCCCCTGCTGAGTAACATGTATAGTTAACTTGAGTTAAAGACCTTGGCTGATAATTCCTTTTTCCTGGGAAGTTTGAGGTTAAATTTAAAATAATTTTACAAGGTGAAATTACATGCACTGCTTCCTCTGTTCCAGATGTATGCCCTCTATACCTCAAAGGTACAGTAGATATTTGATGACTCCTTAAATATTTCTGACAGTGTGAAGAGGTATTAGATGAAGACCACATGCTTTCCTTCTGGCATAAAAGATTTTGTGTAAACAAGTATTCCAAATGGTCACATTCTTAGAATATTTTTTTTTCTTTAGGAATTAGTTTTCTTCCATGAGGTGAGGAAACTGGAGTACAGCTTCAGAAAAGAAATGGATGGGGTGGAAAAACTCTGTCCTATCTTAATGAACAGAAAAAATACCTTTTAGTAGCAACACCTTATCTGTGTAATTTAAAAATTAAAAATGTTAATGACAAAAATAACATACAGTACCAGATCAGAATGTATTCCCCACTCATTATCTTGAAAACAGGAAATATGTTTTCCCAAATAACAAGTTGGTAGCATCCTTTACTCTTTCATTGATGGTCCATCTTACAAAGCAAGTGGTTGCTTCTTTTGACTGGTTAGTGGCATTACTAGTTTAAAACCTGACTATATTTAGTAGGTACCCAAGTCCAGGGTCTCTTTCAGTAGTATTACAAAGAAACAGAGGCTGTGATTTGAGGTACTGTCTATGCCTTTACTGCTATGACACCCTGTGGACCCTGGGTAACTTTTCCGCTGTAGCCAGCTGAGTGGTCCAGGGGTACTCTCTGGTGGGAAGCTGCCTAATATCTCAGGTTCTTCCAGTGCCAGTACAGGCAGGTGGCCTTCAAGGGTGTCTGCAGATCCCTGCTAATTAATCTGTTTTCTGGTGTGCACCATCTTTGATTTCTCCTTGAGAGGCTGCAGGGACTCAATGGTAGCAGATCCGAACCGGAGAGTTCTTCCTGTTGCCTGGCAGTTTTAGAGGTAGTTAAGGATTATGAGGTGAGAGCATCCCTGCTTCTCCGTGTACGACTGCAGGAACTTTGCAGGAGCCTGAAATACCTCCTCATTTATTTTCAAAGGCATGGTGCTTAGCCAGGAAACCTCTGAACAGAATAATCAAGAATAGCTGGTGAGTTTGGAAAATCTTGGCTATCTTTGCCAGTGACCTAATTGTAGCAGTAAAGCTGAAAATCCATAGGTCGCAGCAAAGCAGGTTACTGCTGTCCTCTTCGGTGAGGCAGGTTTCTGATGAATGGCACAGCTGCTTTGCTGGCATGTTGGTGGCGTGGAGGAGGATGCTGTGTGGCTGGAGCAGCGTCGCCAGACTTCGCGGCTGTGAGCACACTGTGTATCCCTAGAAGGATAATTATAATGGTATTAGAACGAGGGCACAGGACACTGCTAGCTATTTAAAGAGGAGGTCTATTTTTAACCACCTTTTAACAAAGATGGAGTTTTTATTAGACTGGGCTAGTTGGGGCTTTATAATTAACCGGCCTGGGTTGCACGTTGAAGTTTACGGCTTGCTTTGCATGGTCCCTGATAGTCAAGGACTGTAAACGTATCTTACTGCCAGGGTAGCAAAACTGCAATACCTGCGTGATGGGCAGTGAGCATGACTGCAATGTTGGTGCCAAATTATCTTGTGCAAGAGGTACCTAGATGTGACCGTATCTGCAGCAGCTAGGCTGTGGTTTTAGGTCAGAAGGAGAATGGGATGTAGAGCATTTATGGCCTGTGATGGCTGTAGGGTTTAGCATGCTGTTGTAAGCACAGCTCAGCCTAAAAGGGGTTTAGCTGGTAACATCGTATATTGTGCTACAGTAAAGTTCAGTTAATTACATTCACCAGGAATTAAAATACTTTATGGCTAATGGCCAAGATCAATAATAGTAGAGCCTCAATATATAATTTTAGGGGGGGATTAATTTTGATAAATAATAATAGACTCCACTCGAGAGCATCTGTTGCTATTTGATATCTCTTAACAACTGTCCCGATTGCTTTCAAAGAAAGGCAGAAAGCCATAGAGAAGCTGGGAGGAGGGAAGAGAAACTGATGAACGGGCACTGAGAGCTCGGTGCTAGATCTGGATGAAAATGAAGGGGCGAGAGAAAATGCCAGGCATTGATTGACTCCGTTCCTCTGCTGGGCAGATGGCCACCTATGCTGCTCTCATCACCTTTTCATTGTGAAACACAGGCTGTTATATCTGATCTTTTTCTACTGAGTTGAAGTAGTCTGTATCATTGGTGCCTCTGAAGATCAAAGGGGTTAGGAAAGGATGAGCAGTCATGTTACCGAACAGCTGTGAGTTTGTTCTAGAGGAGGCACCTTCCAAAAAGGTATCATTTTTATTACTGTGCGCATCAGTATTCAGATGTTTTTGCCATTCCTTTAAGCATCCTAGTTTTGGAAGTCGTGAGATTACAGGTGGTCTCTCTTTTTTATTATTTTATTCATTTAAATGAAGCTTCTGTATTCTAGTCCTCTAGTTCAAAGAGAAAAACTTCAAGATACACAACAAATAGGACCCAAAGGCCAAGAAGTTATTGTGTGAATAAAAATAGCCCCAGATACATCACTTCAGCTTCAGAATCATAATGTTGCTTTAGTCTAATTGTTTGGGACCTGCTTGATTTCTGAGTGCAGTCACAGGATCCTGTTTAGACCTCACTGCATTTGGCAGCTGTGTTCTTGTTCCAGAGTTCGCAATACAATGCTGGAGAGGAGAATAGAAACAAAAACCTGGGCAAGATGAAGAATGAAGGCTAGTGATAACGGAGTGGAGCAAACAGTCCAGCCTTTGCAGTGCTGGTCAGAGTGAAAAGGGAGGTAATGGAGACTCAGTGTGAGATGAGAGCTGTCCTACTCCCTGAAGTGCCCTCTGAGATGAGTAGGACCCTGAGTCTTCCAGAAGTGTCTTGTTCGCAGCCATGTCTGCAGTGCTGTGGCCTTGAATCCGGGAAGTGGATTCTCCCTCGTGTGTCCACATAGCTCAAGGTGTTTGTAGGCCATCCCCTGCACCTGCTAGACATGATTTACACTGAATATCTGCACGGTGTGGATGGACTGAACAACCTTTGGGAGACAGAGCCGAAAGTGTCTATTATCTCTCCATATTGCAGCCCAGGAGACACCTGTCCTACAGGAAAGCCAGATCCCCCGTATTTCACCAAGGGGTTGGAGACTGCCTGACTTCTCCTCCCTCTAACCCTCTGTTCCTCTTTTTTTATTTTGGAAAGCCTTGAAGGAATTAATTTGCTTTCAAAATCGTAATGAAATTAGGAGAGTCCTCTCAATAACATTCAGGTTTATACTTAGAGGGATCTCAGGAAAGCGAGAGACCGTGATAGTTGTGTGACAGAGGTGGGGAGAGCATGTCTCCCTCCAGACTGCAGTCACAACTTAGAGACGCCCATGTTGGAACGGACCAGTGGTGGCAAACAGACCACTTGGCACAAGGTTTGTTGGTCTTGCAGCCTCTGTTTGCCAAGAGCCTGAAGCTCTTCCAAAGTTGGAATCAGTGATAAGTCTTCCCATCTAGAAGAGTTGGGGGTAGAAGTAATTTCTGTGTGCCTGTGGGGGTGCACTTGACCCTATGCTAGCTCTGAGGTGCAATGCCATGCAGGGCTTGGGGACAGTCGGGGCAGGGTTTGTAGGACAGCCTCCTTCAAGGTTTACTATGGAGGGTGTGGGAAGTGTATTTGAAGTTAAAATCCTTGCTTTATGCTTACCTTAAGGCTCGTAGCTTCTGTTCCAGATGCGGAGAAGGGTTTGTGTGCTACAAAACTGGCCGTTTTTTCCAAGTATTTCAGTTCTTTGGTAAGATGCTTCCTTCCCCAGTGTACCTTGGGTGGGCTGTGTGACTGAGGTGGCCTTTGGACAAAACACTGCTGTTGCAGAGTGCATCAATACATTGCTGTTTGCATTTCATTTCCACTTCCGGGCTTGAATCAGGATGCTGCTTTCTTAAGCACTGTACCACCAGTTATCTCCCTGTTTTGCAGCTTGTCACCAGGCAGAAGTGCATTGATTTGTGTGACTTTGAAAAGCTGCATTGCCTTGGTTTTTTGTTTTTACTACTATTATTGTTCTTACTATTGTTTAATCATGGATCTCTTCATTTGTGGTTTGTTTTTCGTCTGCCCTTGATTTGAGAATACAGTTGGGTGTATGTTCATCTTTAACTTTTGCAGACAGATCTGGTATGGTTAAGATCAGGCTGAAAATGTTGCTCATGGAATTTAAAGGAACAAAAAAGTTCTTACTTATAATAGATTGTCAAGTCTTTTTATTGTCGGTCCTAAATGTTCATTTCTTTGTTTATTTTAAATGGTAGAAAGGCTAAAAAAATGTAAAGATCTAAAGGCTTTTTTTTTCCAATTACTTTTTCATTGTCTATTTTATTAGCATTTGGAATACAAATACTCCTACATGCCAGGGAGCCATTGGTAGAAATTGACTGGAAACGGAAGCAAATGAGCAAGTATCTCCTTCAACTGGGAGCAAACGCAGGAAAATAAATAATCGTGAGGAGAGACCTGATGTAAAATCAGAAAGCAAGGCTTGTTCTGAATGATTTCACAGCTCAGGTGGAGAATATTAACTTTTAACTGCATATTTCTGAGCCAGATTTCCTTCTAAAACATGTGTCTTGTCTCTGGTGTCTTGTGGAATTGGGGTGAGCGGGTGTGAGTGTGTTTATTGCAGGCTGGCTGGACGCCACCGCAGCTTCATTGCGCGTGGCTGGAGGGCTGGCAGCAATTGCATAACGCTCTGCAGCAGAGACAGCACGGGCTCGGCCCCCAGCACCCGGCTGCCTCACCATTCCTGGTCCCGGCACTTGGCAAAACCTCTTCCTTCACTGAAGACAAGCGTTCAGTAAAGCAGGGGATAGATACTGTTGCAGAGAGGGCTGGGGGTTAGAGACAAGAGTAAGGAAAAAACATCAAGTTGTATGAGGCTGTTAAGCATGCCTCTGACCTGTGAATTGCTTTTAGAAGGAAACCATATTTTTCCCCATTTTCCCTGCCCTGTGGTTTTTGCATGTGTTTCTCATTACTTTTATCTCAGAATCATTCTCGTCCAATGAATTATTGATGTGGGGTCACTTGTGTTTCTCCAGGAATTGCTTTCTTTAACCAGTGATCCCTGCTGAATTTTTTAAGCAATCTATTAGCTCTGAAAGCCAAACAAAGTTTCTAATTTCAGGGTTAAATTAGACTTGACTTTGAAAAGGTGTAGAGGGAAGAGGAGGAGGGCAGAGGGGAAGGATGATAATGTCCTTTTCCATGTTAGGATCTTCCTTCTGCTGGTTCTTTTGATGGTTCTTGTTTGGTGTGGTTCTGGTTTTTTTTAACATCTCTTGGAGATCAAGTGTCTGATTTAGCCTCAGTGGGACTTGAGCATATTCCTAATGTTAAGCACATGCTTAAATCCACTGTTGAATTCAAGCCCTGTAGACCTGCAGGCATAGTACAAAAATATCTGGGAAATGCTTTTCTTTTCCCTCAGATGCTCCCTTCTTTTCAACATACAAAAATCAGAATTCAGCATTTTGGAATGCTGCTGGAGGGGAGTTGGTCATTTCCTGCTGGGAGGGAGGCTTGATCTTTTAAAGATGGGAAGAGAGTGTGTGTGTATGTCTGTGTGTGTGTTTTGCAGATGTTCAGGCCTTGATTCAGCGAAGTCTATCAGCAGTGTCTGACATGGGGATAGTGCTGAATCTGGTAAACCTGCTGCTTCAGAGCTGAGTGTGCACATGTGTTTGACTGACTCCTCAGCAGAGAAAGTTTCTTGTCTCAGTTTCCATTGCTTCTGCCCATTGGGGGAGCTGGAAAAAAAACCCCACAAACCCAAAACCTGCCCTAGCGAAGAAGCTGCAGTCTCTCCAGGGATGTTTACATTCAGGGATGGCTGCCTGACAGTCGTGCCTGCAGCCGTTGCTGCAACATTCACAAGAAGAGGATGGACCCGAACAGGGGGGGTCACCCACTCAGCACAGGGTGCACAGAGGTTTGGCTGAGCCCACCAGGACCCAGGCAGGGAAACTGCTGGTGCCTTCCAGCCCTGGGCTGGCCCTTGCGGGGGGCTCCTCGGGCATTGAAGGTAGGTAGGTTTCTAGCCCCTGTGTAGCCCCTTTGTGACCAGCAGACACAAGGCTTGGAGCTGCCACCACAGATCCCTCAGCTCTCTGGGGACTCCCCAGGCAGGGAAGAGGCTGGTGGCTTTGTGCCCAGCTTGCTGTGGTGCAGAATGGTGGGGTAGGTTGATTCCTACCCAACCCCCTCAGAAATGTCCTCAGAGGAGTGGGGGAAGGAAATGGGGAATTTTTTTTTGCACCCACACCTTTTTCTGCACTGCAGTTTTGATCCAGGCAAAAGAGAGCCCAGTTGCTGCAGTGGGATTTGGGTGCGTGTTGTACAGTGAGACAGCTGAAGCTATGAGCAAAAAGCACGCATAAATAAAGGCTTCCTCCCTGTGCTTTATATAATCAGAGTGGATGATGTCATTGGGAGCTGGAGAGGAGAGCAGGCTGTGAAATTACAGCCCTCTGCAGCCAGGCAGAGCCAAGTGCAAGGAGGGGCTGCACGGAGCAAGGGCCAGGCTCCTCTCTGATAGAGGCTCAGGACAGAGGGCCTGGGGGCTCAGGCTTGGAGGGGAGATGGGGCGGGGGGGTAGAAGTAGATAATCCAAATACAGTCAGAAGCTCTCACATAGGCACAAAGTGAAAGGGGGGAGAACAGCACGTGCCCCTGGCAGTGGGGCTGCCATTGCAGGGGCCAGCACCCGGTTCTTCCACATGCAGCCACCTGTAGCTTCTTGTATAGCAGGGCTGTGGGGCTGCTGGGCTTGGTCATCCCTCTTCTGCTTCAATCTCCTGGCCCATCTGTTTAGGGGCTGACCTACCTTTTCCCACAGCAGCTCCTTGCAGAGAAGAGAGGGCATCCTCATTCTGCTTGCCCTCCACATCTCAGAGGAACTTGCTCCTAGGCTTCTTCTGGCACTGCACAGGGGAGGAAGCATAAGTGGCAGAGGGACTCTGTCCTAGCTGGAGTTGCCAGGTGGAACAAGATAAAAGGTTGTTCTCAGCTCTTTGAGACAGAGAGGTGCATGCTAGGCTCTGGTTTTCTGAAGCCTCTCGGGTACTTTGCTCCTTTTCTGGCCACCCTGATGCCCTACATTGGAGTCTCAAACAGGAGTCTTCCCCCTCATCAGGCTGAGCAGGAGGCGGGCACCGGGCTGATCCCTTGGGAAAGATGAGAGCCCCCTCCTTTCAAATCCTCCATGGATTCCTTCTTCAGCACATACAGCACCTACCGTGTGCTCAGGATGCTGCTGTGAGAGCCTGATTTTTTCTAAGGCCACTTAGGCAGGAGAAAGAGCTCCAGCTTCTCCCGTCTCCCTTGCAGCTAGCGTGCAAAGGCTTTGGCCTCGGCTGAAACTGGAATTCTCCTTCTGTCATGCTCTGTCTTCCCTGGGATCAAGGCAGCGAGAGGCAGCAGCCCTTCGCGCCAAGCCTGAGTTGTTTCTCTGTTATATAACAATATGGGCATTTAGACTTGTTTTTCCAGATATTGGCAGATGCGTCAAATATTGGCATAATCCAGTGGTTTACATGGAAAGCCGTCTGGCTCTGTCTGGAGCCTGCACAATGCTGGTATTTTCATTGAATACAAGAGCCTGCAGCGTTGACAAAGACACGTTGCACAGAGTCCAGGTAAACAAGGGGAAAAGACATTCGTATCATGGCCTGACCTGTGGGATTACAGCTGTCCAGGTACAGCTCCAGGACTTGATAACAAAGATTAATAGGTTTGTGATTGCTTTCTCTCTGAAATGGTCTTTTAGCTAAGTTTGCTGTGATGCTTTTGAGTTCTGGAGTTTTATTTCTGCGTTTTACTGAAGCCATCAGTGTGCCAGACCTGCCTGTGTGCTCTGTGGTTTAAGAACCCATCATGGTCCACTCAGGATGTTGGAAGTTGAGAGAGGTCAGGGACCATGACCAGGTTAGATTTTAAAAGTAAAAAGGCAAGGTATTGAACACTGCAGAGGGGAGAGCGCTGGGGAAGCTGTTTGATTTGATCTCTCTGAAGGAAAGCAACACGCTCGTGTGCCAGGACGGTTTGTGGGCTTGGTTGCTTTTTGCTGTCCCAGCTGCCCTGGGCCAGGGAGCTCCCAAGCGGCTCCATCAGTGTCGTCCCCAGCAGCAGGAGGTGACTGTTGGAGCTGAAGGGCCTGGCTGTCCCCAGTCTGCACCAACCTGCTCAGGCTGGTCTGCTGCTGTATGCTGATGGAAAGCCCTGTGCATTCCCCTCGGTTAGGCTGTGGTTGGAGATAGAAATGCATTTACGTTTGTAGTGGCGTCAAAACTCTGTGGCTCAGCTCTGCATGCAAAATAAGGGGAAAATCCAACAGCAGCACAGAAGTGATTGCTTTGGTCAAACCTCTTCCAAACCTGCCTCGGCTCAGCCAACGCCACCTGCCCCTGCAGTGTGCTCATTGCCTGAGCCATGCTATGTGCCATCATGAGCTTATCAGCTTGCACTCGCACCCTCTGTCTCAGGCAGGTGTCCCTTCCTGATGCCTGGTGTGCCGCCAGAGGCCATCACCCCTGCTGCAGGCCATGGCCTTTGGCAACTGGCCAGCAGAGCCGCTGGCAGGAATGGCTTCTCTGAAAACCATCTGCGTGAGCCTGGGCCAATCTTCTGGGCGTTGAGAGCCAATGTGGGGATCCAGAACTGGGGGAATGTCCCCTTTGGGGTCACACGTGCTAGGGAAGTAACTCTCTGGCAGCTTTTCCAGTGTCCTCATGAGGACAGACCCTCTGACTGCTTTGTCCTCTCCCTGCCCTTGTCAGGGCCTGCAGAGCGCAGGAATCTTCTTCGATCCACCATGGTCCTGGGGCACAATGGGAAGTGTTTCAGTGTCCGGGGTTTTATTACGTGGCTGGATCTTTGCATATAGCTTTCAGGTGCTTCACGCAGTTGATCTCATCGAGTCTGCACATAATCTAGCTTTTGACGTGGCAGATCAGTGCCATCCTTTTAACTGCTGTCTCAGCAATCCAGCCAGTGCTCGCTCCTGCCCTGAAGCTGATCGCTGGTTCCAGGAATCGCAGTTCCTGGTGCAGCGCCTTCCCCAGTTCCTGGTAAAACCTCCAGTGCTGAGACTCAGCCCAAAGCTCAGGCTGTTAGATGTGTTGTCCATTTCTCTCTGCATTCAGGAGTGGATTGTGATATGTTTGACGCTGGTTAGATGTTGATTCCCCAAACGTTTTGTTTTCTGTTGCACAAATAATTCAGTTTTCACTGCGGGCTGGGAGCTGCCCTTGCCCAGCAGGGCAGGGGGTAGTCTGCAGTCCCTACCTGTAGCAGGTGCTATGTAGCAAGTCCCCTGTTCAGTGGAACTAGCCCGGCTCCTCACCCCCCAGATCTATGCCCACATCTGTAGCTCTGCTCGAGCTGCATTTTTAACTTGGGCTGATCCCGTAGGTGAAGTGTATAGTTGGTGCTCATACTCACGCTGTGAAGAGAGACTTACTGCTCTGTGCTGCAGCTTGATGGCTGTGCTCTTGACAGCTCTGACTGAGTGACTTGCCTCTGTTCAGGAAATCTGTGGCATAGCCAAAAATGGGTTCAAAACCCAGAGTGTCTTGAAGATCCTACTCCTCTTCCTTTCTCTAGCTGCACAAAGTTAGTGTCCAGTCTCCCATGGGATGACATGAACTATAGTGCCAGTGTGAACCAGCAATGCTTTTTCATTGCTGGCCCTACAGGTCATCATGGGACATTGGGCAAACACCTGTAGTGGGTGCACACAACTCCTGTTGATCAAGCTCTATGCTGAAAATGGGCTTCCAGGTAGAAAAATCCCCCTGTGTCAGCCATATGGGTTCAATGTCAGTGGGGCTTGCACTAGAGCAAGCTGAGAAGTAAAGGATGAGATTGATGTGATTACAATTTTTTCAGTTTGATTTTTGGATTATGATTTCCCTTTCCCCACCCCTCCAGTTGTTAATATTTAATGAAAAACACGTGTTCTTCAAGGCCCTTGCTGGTCATATGCAGCCCTGTTGCCATTCTTGAGACAGAATGATGGACCCTTTGTAAAGAGATTTATAATAGAAACAGTGAGGAGCTCACAGCTACAACACTGCTAGTGAACACTCCCCTGCACTGACAGTTCATCAGCAAAACCTCTGACCCTTCCACCCTTAATCATCCTTGCTTGTCACTGACATAATTGCCTGATTACCGACTCCTCTCCCCCACCCCTTTCAAACTGGGTGCAATAGTGAATTTGAAAAACAAATGGAAATGAACTATCCATGCTCTTTTTTTTTCTTCTTCTTTTTTTTTTTTTTTTTTTTTTTTTTTTTTTTTTTTTATTCCCCTGCATTGAGATGGATCAGGCTAAGACTCAGTTTCTTTGTACATGAGCAGGGGCTGGGATAGGCTTTCAGGACTCTTTTGCACTGGTGTTTCTTGCATGTGAATGGTGGAGCTGATGTCATTGTGTTATTGATTGGGATGACAAGTTTGGACATAAATCATTAATGTCTGGGAAAGAGAGAGGGAGGGGAAAAAGGCAACCCACACTCGATAGTTTTCCATAAATCTGCTGTTCATTCCTGCATGAGTGATACAGAGGAGGAGACAGAAGGAACAGTTTTCCTGTGCAGCCCGAGGATGATCTGCTTTACCACTGCTGCCTAAATCATTTTCCCCAGAACATGTTTCCATATTCTGCAGAAAATGGCTTATATCAGCAGCAACACTGTCGTGCTTGAGCCTGTCTTTGTAGACATGAGCCAAGGTCAGAAGACTGCCCAGGGGAAGGCCTTGGCTTCTCTTGTTCCCACAGACCTTGCACCCCCAGCAGTATTTCAGACCTGGGCCCAGGAGGGAGTAAGAGTGCAGTTCTTGGGAACTACCATCCCTGTAGCTCCTTTAGTTGCCAGCAGGGATCGTTTCGGTGTTTTGGGCTGACCATTTTTCTCATTGATCTTCTTAATTTTGTGCAAAAAGACGGTGCTTAGATCAGTTCATAGCAAATGTCCCCAAGCTGGCAATGCACGAGTGTGCAGGGGGTAGCAGTCATTCGAAACTGCTTTCACAAAAGTTCTTCTCAGCAAAACAGGCAGCAAATAGCTGAGAGAGAGGAAACCCACAAGATACTTGTACCATTTGCCTGTGTGCCTTGCCCCTGCACAAAGTTCATCCAGATGAGTCAGATTATCAGTTCAGACGGCAAGAAAATAAACAGTGTCTGTCAGAGGTTAGCAATAATGCAAGAATTGGTGAGCAGCTGATGTTTGCAGTGTAAATAGTTTAGTGGCAGTCTGTCCTGGTACCTGTGGGGAATCTTGTGGTGTGTGGAAAGAGGAAAACATGAAAACTGCCTCACAGGAGGGAGGTAGAGAAGGAAATGACATTCCTTTTCTTAAAGCATAGCTCTGATCCTCCTCTTCTCCCCTTGCAGCCGAGCTCACCTCCGCCTGTGTCTAGAACGCTTAAAAGTTCTGATACCGCTAGGACCAGACTGCACCAGGCACACAACGCTTGGGCTGCTCAACAAAGCCAAAGCACATATCAAGGTAAGAGCTGCATTCCCCAGCCGCCTTCAGTCTGGGCTGTTGGGAAGTGCAATTCAATCACTCACTCTTGCTGCCTAGAGGTTGAAGGAGACTACCACCTTTAAA